>PVJX010014769.1:0-44105 GCA_004027295.1 Dolichotis patagonum | reverse complement strand
GTAGGCTAAATAAAACTTCAGCCAGCCATTCAGCCCTTGATGATACCGAATGTTCCTTTGGCCCTGGCTTCCATCACGTGAGCAGGAAAACCTGCAGGAGGGAGTTTGTGCTTGCTGGGGGTGGAATTTAAGTATGTGGCTGCAGTGGGAAGAGCTCCTGAGACCTGGAAGTAGGAAGGACTGTGGAATACTTGGGAAATAATGGATTTGATTGAGGTAGGCTTTGGAGAAGGAGCAGAGTGTTTGGAGACGCAGAAGTATTTGAATACTGCCCCATTTCCTCATTCCTTAGGAGCTGTGTTCCAGAACGGCCCAGTCCTAGTGAACGAGCATTGGCTCCCAGGTACCACGAGACTGGAGAAAGAGAGGCAGACAGAACGAGGGCTGCACGGAGTCCAGTTTATTGAGGAACTCACTGATGGACGTGTGGCCCTGGGTGGCAGCAAGACCAGCTGGAGCAGTGCGATTTTGTTCAGAAAGAGCCGTGTATACTTGGGTTAGGCCAGAAGTGACTTCCTTGCAGTTGGAACACACCTGGTTTATCCTGAGCTGAAGTCAAAGAGTCAGATGCATCCCTGGAGCCAGGGTCATGTCGTAAAACTGCACACACCACTCAAATGGTTCTGTCTCTTTCTAGTTTTCTGGGCAACCGAGCAGGGAAGTCTGGCTAGGGTTGTAGCGAGGCAGTCAGAGTATTAGGACCCAAGATGGTTGCGGTCTTGTCAGGCTGAAGCTGGTCTGTTTTGAGCCATGCCGTTTAGTGGCCGCTCTTGTTTCCCATGGACAGTGCTGACAAAGAATGAGCACTGCTTGGAGATGAGGGTAAGAAGATGAGTGCAGAGGCAGGGAGGGGAAACGCAGGGACGTCTGGGGATGGGGACGTGCAGCATGCTGGAGCACAGCACGTGTCAGCCCGTCCTTAATGAGAGCAGTGGCTTCCCCAGTGTGGCTGCGGTGTCCCCCTCACGTGGGTTTCGCAGTGGCTGCAATCTCCGGCTCTGAGTCTCACTCAGTGGCAGTGCAGCAGTGCTCAAAACTGGCTCCGCTTCTCTGAAACCTGACGGGTGAGCGAGCAGGGGCCCCAGGGTGGGAGGGCGGAGACGGGATCCTGAGCCAGGAGGCCCCGGCTGTCTGTCATCCTCTTCAGGCCACCAGCTCCTTCGGGAGCTGGATTCCATAGTCAGTGTGTCAGGCTGCAGGCCCTAAAACTGCCCCTTAGTCCTGAGGCACACGATGGAGTGTATATAACACTATCCAGTAATACGTGTCTACGCATGGTACGCTGTGGGGTACATGAGGCAGGATAATATACATAGCATCACTTAAGAGTTTTACGGGGTTTTTTTGTACCAGGAATCAAACATAGGACTTCACATTTGCCAGACAGGCACTTATGCCACTGAGCTATATCCTCGGCTATATAGAATCATTTAAATTATGTTTTTATTCTTTTTTGCCCCCTTTTTTTTTTTTTTTTTGGTCTTTTTGAGACAGGGTTTCACTGTATGGTTCAGGCTGGCCTTGAACTCACTTTGTGGCCTAGGCTGGCCTCGAACTCAGACTTGCAGCAGTCCTCCTGCCTCAGCCTCCACATTTCTGGGATTACAGTTGTGTGCCACCACTCCAGCTCGGCAACCATTCTTTTGTGATTATGTGTGAATTAAATCCTCTAGGACACTCCTGCTCTCACAAGACCCTTAGGCCTCAGTAGGATAATTGCTAGGCTGCATCTACCTACAAACCCCTGATACTTTCTTTGATATTATGATTGAGTCTCCTTCCCTCAGGAGGAAGGAGAAGGCATTAAGAATGCAGGTTCTGTGTGGGAAGATTCATTTTGATTTTACCCTTGTCTGACTCTGTGCTTTTTATTTTCTTTTTAAATCCACACAATGGGAATATTATCTGCCTGTGGGGATGCTGAGGATTAGACAGTCCTCCTAAGGCAATTAGAACCATTCTTGGGACCTAAGATTCCCCAGGGAGTGTTGCCCATTCATTACTACCATTGCTGTAATTTGTATCACTTGCTGGCCCATTATGGTGTCCACCATGGTGACCAGGGTCTGCGGACATAGCAGCCTGCCCTCCCTGTGGTACTGGCCGTTAGGAAGGAGGCCACTCCATTCCTCCTTCAGGATTTGTGTGGGTCTTGTCTCTGCTTCTCTCTGCTCTATTTTTGAGCCTCTGTCTCCATGCTGGCTTCTCTCACCAGCTCACTTTGCACAAGGCCATGACTGTAAGGTTTTGGGACTAGAGCTTCTGTCACAGCTGGCTTGGTTCTGCTGTATTTCAGTCTTGTGTGTCAGGTTCAAGTATGTGTGTGTGCAAGACAGAGGGACAGACAGAGCCTGACTATGTGCCTAATGTCTTACTTGGGTCCTGTGCATTCCAGCCCGGTCACTGGAGGTAGCAGCCTGGCCAGCTCATGGCTCCCCCTCCTGGGGACCCATTGATGGCACCTTTTATAGCATGAGTGGAGCCCGTGAGCCTCTGTGATGTGCCAGGCAATGTTCTAGGTACAGGGACACAGAGAATCCAACAGACCACACTCTGCCCTGGGAGAGGCCTTTCTGCTGTGCGACCTGGGTGAGTAGAGGTTGAGGACCCAGAGCAGCACTTCCCAGGCTCAAGGGGCCTGATCTGTCCCTGTACCCTCTCCCTGTGCTGCTTCAGCAGTTCCCTTCCTGCTGGCTGCCCATGGCTTTCTTCCCAGTTTCCTCCCCTGTCCTGGGTGCCCTTGTCTTTCAGGACCTTGCCTTTGCCCTCCCTGGAGCTCCCAGCTGTCCGTGCCTCATACAGTTCACCCATGACCTCTTCCCCTGCCCACAGCTCTGCCGTGAACTCCAGAGCCATCCTTACAGACTCCAGCCCTGGGACAGCCCTCGGCTCTGCCTTCCCTTCCTTCGGCCAACGGCTCTGACATCAGTCTTGTCTTCTCTGGTCAGGCCCAGTTTGGCTCCTCTTGGCTTTGCCCTCCCACTTCTAATCCGGCTCTTTTGTCAGCCAGATTCATATTCCTGAAATGCAGCCCTGATGTCCTATTCTTCGTACTGCCTTCTGGAACACGTTCAACCCCATCTCCGCATCTCAGTGTCCTTGGTCCACCTGCAACTTGCCTTCCCAGCTGTCTTTTTCTGATTGTCATATTTTTTGATGGTTTTATCCAAGTACCCAGAATGAGCATAGAATGTTCCAGGCTGCGGGACCTCCATAAATTGGGGGATTCCACTCTCCAGCCTCCATGTCCTTCCCTATTCACTGCAGTCCCTGGCTTATTTTTTCTAGGGGCCTGGCCTGATTCACCTAGTTGGATATGGGTCACTTTACTCTCTCCTGAACTCCTTGACTCCCTCTGACTCTTGCCACAGCCTTTGGATGTCTGCTTTGTGGCATTGTTGTCAGGAACCTTTTCTAACTGCCTTGGCCCACTTCCCTTGAAGGTTCAACTCTTGCACCCTGCTCGGCCCTGGTTCCCCTGGCCGAGTTTGAATGCTTACCCCTCCACCCCGCTTGCCCCGCTCCGCCCCTACCTCTGCCCAGTGCTATACATCGCCAGATGCATGGATGCATGGCAAGAACCCAGCGGCATGTGGTGACGGATGGACATGGGGCATGGGTGGGTCGGTGGGGGTGGCAATGGGGGGGTGGAGCAGGCAATGGGTGACATGCACTAGTCAGTCACTGCTGTAAAATATGCACAGCAACCGCAGAACCTGAGTGCACTCAGTCACAAGGGTTTATTGCACTTGTGTTTGGAGCCATCTGGAGGCAGCTTGGCTGGGCTCAGCTGGGCTCGCTTGTGTGCTGAGCTTGGCTGCTTTGGGCTAAGGTGACCAGGGCGACACAGCTCCTGATCTTATGCCTTCCCCGACTCCACTGGCATCGTGGCATGTCCTGGGGATGGCATAGGTACAAAGAGCAAGCAGACACACTCATGGCCCTAGGGGCCCAGGCTGGAACTGGCATTCCACATCCTATTGGGCAAAGCAAGTGTTGGGAAGCTCAGATTCAAGGGTCGTGGGTAAATTTCACCCCTTTAGTAGTAAGGTACCAGAAGGTTGGAAGTAAGGGACTGCTCCTGCAGCTGGCTTGTCACTCTGGCTCCTAAAGTCCTGGAATGGAATTCACAACTCACTGGGGCCTTGGGAAGACACAGACATCTGGGGCTCGAATTTTCATCTCCTCACCTGAAGTCTGGGAATTCTGACCGCAGTTTGTCTCCCAGAAGGACATGGAATGCCGCAGCATTCTGTCTGCTGTGGGAGGGGTCACAAACTGGAAAGTGCTGTTCACATAGGCGCTGGGCCAGCAGCTCTGGGAAAGAAGGTGGGCGGTGGGGAGAGGGTGGTCAGCGAGGCTGGGACCCACGCGCCAGCCCCATGCCAGGCTCCTGACATCTCAGATCTCCATTGGAAACTAGAGGCCCTGCAGGCTCTTGTAAATAATAGATGTAAATGGGTTTGAAAAGCATTGAGCATTATGTGGTTGTGAGGTATTATTAGGAATGGGTACCACCTGTGCCAAGGCAGCTATTTGACGTGTCTGGCTCCTCTGTGGCCTTTCCTCTGTCTCCAGATGAGATGGTTAGAAGCCAACTATGCTGAAGAAGGTCTCCACAGTCTAAGAAAGTGGCAAACGAGACTTCCTAGGCGCTGTTTTATTTTTTTCATAAACATAGGAGGCCCCAGGGTGAGGGATTTAGCTCAGCGGCATAAGTGCCGGCCTTGCAATCGCACAGTCATGAGTTCAATCCCGGGTACCAAAAAAAATAAAAATTAAAAATTAAATAAAAAACATTAGGAGGCACCATCTGTAAACTGCCGGCAGCTGTCTCCAAGCTCCTCTGCTTGTTGTCTGCCCAGTGCAGGGCAGTGCTGAGCTCGGTGACCTTTCTGGAGCGCTTTCCTTTTCCAGTCCAGCTCAGCCATATTGTCGGATCAAAGCAGGCTTTTATGAAGAAGTAAGCATTTTTCTCCTTGCAGTTTTCAGTCCTTGGTACTGATTAGCACAGACTTCTCTATACTGTAAATGGGAGGATCTCTAGGCCATGGGAGTCACAGTCACTTTGCCTAGATGGTTTGACTGGAAGACAGGGCCCGGGCCGCGTTCCCACACTTGGAGAAGGGGCTTCAGAGAGAGGGGCCCTGCAGGACAGAGGGGTCAGGGGCCCTGGGCAGGTCTCTCCCTTGGTGGCTGGCCATGTTCCTTTATCCTGGAGCCTCCCCTCTCCTGGAGATGCCACACTGGACCGCTGCGTGGAAACACCTGGCCCTGAACAGCCCAGCTCCCGCAGCGCGGGAGGAAGCATGTGGATGCGTCTGGCTGAGAGAGCACATTGTTGTTTTTCTCTTCCTCTCATGAATCATCCTGCCTGGAATCTTCACTGGGAAGTTCATCTGGCTACTGACTCTGTCCCTAGAACTGGGGAATGTGCCGCACTGAGGAGTGACAGGGAGGCAGCTGAGATCTGGGGGTGGGCGGGGAGCGTTCATCCCGCCCTCCCAGCCCTGTGCTGGAGGCCTGGGCGCACGCAGCACTGGAGAGCTGACTCGTCTCAGGGAGCTGGTTAGCTGAGCCTCAGTTTCCTCATCCAGAAGGGCCTCTGGACTTCCTGGAGAGAGGAGTTGTGTGAAACTGCCACGTGTGGACAGTGGGAGCGGACTGGTGAGCGATCAGCCCCGGAGCCTACTGATCCCTCAGCCCGGCTCTCAGGTGGCTGCCAGGATCCTGGTTCTCTCTGCAGAGGGGCGCAGGGCAGAAAGCAGGCTCCCGTCTCTGCAAAGCATGTCCCCTGTGGCAGGCAGGAGAGCAGAAGTGGAGGTGTGTCCCTGAGCAAGCTGTCTGATCTCTGAACTTTAACTTCAGCTTTGCCTTGCAAATACTTCCTGCCTAGCACCCCGAGCAGAGCATCTTCTCCAGCCCCTGCTGTGCTGTCCTTGGGGGATAGCTACTTCCATTCCAGTGCTCGGACCTGGCACTGTCTGGTCACATCCCTTAAGGAGCCACTGTGTCCCCTTCGGACTGTGCTGCTTCACACCAAAGTGCAGAAGAAGTCTTCATTCCAATGAATTTTGTCATGCAGTCTTACTGCTCTCCCCCTAAGATAGCTGAGTTGGACCTTAAGGTATGAGTAGGAGCTCATGAATGAGGGTTATTTTGTATTTTATATGTTACTTAGAAGCCACTTCTTCCCAACGGGTTTTCTTTTCACTGTGATGTGAAATGGTCCTACCAATTGCTGCTGGGGTCGCATGCATAGCGCTCACAGTGCAGCTGGAGCTGGAAACTCCCTGGTGTGACAGCAGCCGCAGGGAGCATTCATCCCGGCTCTCTCAGCCCTGTGCTGGCTCCCTCTGTCATCGCCAACCACCTGAGGCAACACAGGAAATGGCACACACCTGTAATCCTCGCATTCTAGGAGACCGAGGCAGGAGGGTCACAAGGTCAAGCCCAGCTTAGTGAGATGTTATCTCAATAAAAAGTCACAAAGGGCTAGAGATGTAGCTCAATGCAAAGGCTCTGGGTTCAATCACCAGTACCAAAAGAAGGGGTGCGGGGGGGGGATGCTGTTTGTGACTACACTGTGAAACCCTCAGTGAAAACAGGGTAACCAGCTTATGAAGAGGAAAGGTTACTGTGGCTCACAGTGTCGGAGCTTTGTTCCATGCCCGCTTGGCCCATCATGGTGGAAAAGTACGCTGTGGTAAAGCCTGTCTTCTCGTGAACGGGACACCAAAAGCTGACGGAGAGCCAGGCTCCCACGGGCTCTCATAGGGCTCATCCCCAGGGACCAGGACCTCC
This sequence comes from Dolichotis patagonum, assembly GCA_004027295.1. Classification (NCBI taxonomy): domain Eukaryota; kingdom Metazoa; phylum Chordata; class Mammalia; order Rodentia; family Caviidae; genus Dolichotis; species Dolichotis patagonum. The sequence goes on along the minus strand of PVJX010014769.1, from coordinate 37,301 downwards.
TGCCAGCCCCCCCCCCTTAAGGCTCCACTCTCCCTCCACAACACTGGCCAGGGATCAAGCCCCACTCACAGCCTCTGGGGAACCCCAAATCCAAGCTCGAGCATGGAGACTTGCTGTGGCTCACGAGCCTGGACTTGGCGCGCTTGTGACCCGGGCCTTGACCGAGCGCGCTTGCGCCCGCGGAGGAGCTGTGTGAGTAGCTCTCATCTGAGTTTCTGTTGCTAGCTCTGGCGTCACAGTAGCCACCTACCTGGTCTCCTTATCTCTGGCCTCCTATGCCCTCAGGTTTGTCTGTGATCTTCACTGTGGGCCAGAGTCTCAGCCCCTGTAGTCCTCAGAGCTGTTCACCATCTGGCTCTCGGGAACCCCAGCCCCAGAGCTCTGCCCACATCCTGCTAAACTTCTGACCCCCAGTCACTGTGCACGCTGTGGACTTCTGGAGCCCAAGGCCTTGCGCCCTCACCCTCTGTGTCCCCTTCCTTGGTGCCAGCACACTCATCCTTTGAGGATGGCTTTGATGTTCAGGTAAGCCTCTCTGACTCTCTACCTGCAGGCTTCCTCTGTGATCTGCTCCTTGCTGCAGACCCTGCCTTGCTGGGATGTACTCTTGTCAGCCTCTGCTGAATTCCTCAAGGACCACTCATGTCCACCCCGCAGTGTCTCAGCACAGGCCCTAACAGATGCTAATAAATGTTGCATGAGTGGTTGGCGATGTGGCTCAGTGGTAGAGCACTTGCCTAGCACGCACAGGCCCTGAGTTCAACCCCGGGTACCACAAAAACAGAACAAAATGTTGCATGAATGGGTAGAAGAATGATGGGCTACAGAAATACGAAGTTAAATATGAACTGGGTCCTCTGGATTAGGAGGACAGAGGACTTTGAGTATTTGAATAAAACGTAAATCTTAATTGGAATGGACAGAAAGGAACATGTCCATGAAATTTCCAGGTTTAGATAGGATCAAGAAAATTGTTGTACCCTTTCTGAACATTCTGTTTAAAGCAAATACTTAGCGAAGAAGGAAAGACGATGTGGGCATGAATAACAATGACTTTCCAGATTTAAACAGGTATAGTGCAAATGTAACTCACTTACTCACTGAGTAAGTTGCGCTTCACAGGTAGACTCTCATCCTACACTCTTAGGCAGACCAGGAAGCAGCTACCTATTTCTTCAGATTTGGGTCTCCACAGCTAAGCATTGAGGACATGTGGAAGTATACATGAAAGGGGCAGAGGTGGAGAGAAGAGAAGGTGAGTCCAAGCTGGAGAAATAGCCAGTGCCGAGGTCCTGAGGCAGGGAAGAATTTGGTGTGTTTGGCAGAAGAGAGAAAGCCAGGCAGCTGAATGTCAGTGATTGAGAGTCCAATGAGGAAGGTGAGCCGTGGAGAGGGGAGACAGCACATCGTGTTGGGTGCTGCGAGCCACAAGAAGCCCTTGTCTGTTACCCTAAAGCACACTCAGGTTTGAGTCATTTTTCCACCAGCGATGGCAGTTCACTGAAGGCCTGCAGAGGAGCTTGCCAGTGGTAGTGTTCCTTTCCAAAGAAGAATTAATTGGAGAAATCAGAGAATGTTGCTAAAAGACTTACATGGAAAACAGATGAGGGGCCAGTTCAGGAGGCCACTGTGGGTGTCCAGATCAGAGATGATGGGGGCATTCCCTGGGACGTGGCCGTGGAGCCGGAGAGACAGCCGGGGATGGAGAAGGGAAGACCTGACGACAGGCCGGGCAAGGACACGGGACAGAGAGAGGCGGTGGTAAGCTTTTAGCATGCGTGGAGGGGGATGGAGGGGTGCTGCAGGGCCTGGGAGGGCAGTGGGCTGGGAGGAGGCTCCTGCAGTGACAGGCGCAGCGACTTCACAGGAGGAAGTGTGAGCCATCACCCTTCCTAGGGGAGCCCAGAGCCTGACGGTGACTGTGGCTTCCACACAGTGCTCCCTGACCTGTCCCTGAGACAGGCGGTGGTCACTTTTTCCCACTAGGGAGCACCTTCGGAGTACAAAGGGCTTGGTGCTGAACCTGGAATGCAGAGTCTGATGGTGTTTATCCACTCCTTCCCCAGATAAGCCACTGCCAGTGCCACCCTCGTGTAGGAAGGAGAAAGGAGGAGGAGTCGCAGGGAAGGGGACAGGCAGTGCTCAGAAGTTAAGCTGTGTTCCCGCCAGAGCAGGCTGTACTGGGCAGCCCACTTTGGTGCTGGGGAGACTGATGAGAGGCCCAGGGAGAAGGACGGTAACACCTGGGGGGAGGAGTCAGTGCCCACACAGTGGGTACTGCTGCTTGCTGGCACTTTGACTGGGAGGTGATGCCTCTAAGCCACTGAGCATCTGTGTTAGGCCAAAGTGGGATGCAAAGGTGTGTCAGATCAAGAAATTGCCCGCTGGGTGACTCCCAGTAGACTCCCAATGCTGAGACGGACCTCGATGCAACTCCACAACCTGCTGGAGAGTTGGAGGCCCACAGCTTGGTCCATAGCAGGACCATAGAGCAATGTGCTCACCAGCTGCCCGGGAGAAGCAAAGCCATTTGCTTGAAGCCTCACAGGGATTATTGCCCAAGCTGGAGCAGAAAGCACCCGCAACACTGTGCTGCCAAGTGACAAGCTAATAAACACGGACATTTCTCCTCTTTGGCAACAGGACCCAAGACATGAAGTAGGTTCCATCCTGCATTCAAAGGATACACAGAATTATATTGGGATAATAAGTGCTTGACTGAGCTGAGAGGGAATGACTGTGCTGGAGCCTGATGGTTGAAATTTGTAACTACTTAGAGACAGAATCTGTGAGGGGGAGTGGTAAGCTTCTCCTCTTTGGTTGATCAAGTACAATTTTGTGCTCATTTGTAGCTGGTATGTATCTATCTCCTGATTTGATTTTAAATTTGTGAATATCACTAATTGCAGTCCACAGAGGAGGCTAGTGCCACAAGACAGGCGCTAACTCAGAACTCATTTTTTCATGTCTTAATTTGAGCATGAAATAGCCAGCTACAGTTGGATCTGACTGTCCTCCAAAGACCGTGGCTTGAAGGCTTGGTTCCCGGGCCACAGCACTGTCAGGAGGTGGTGGAACTTTTAGAAGGTGGGGCCTACGGCATGGCCTTGAGGGAGAATTGGGACTCCAGCCTTTTGCCGGTTTTTTTTTTTTTCTTCCTGGCTGCCATGAAGTAATCAGTTTCCTCTGCCATGTGCTCTCACCATGACACTTGCAAAGGTGCCTGGGTTAAGTGACTGTGCTATGAGCCAGAATAAACCTTTCCTCTTCGAAAGTTGATTTATCTCAGGTATTGTTACAGTAACAGAAATCTGACCAATGTATACCTTTACCAGATCACGGAATGTGCATATTTTAACATTATTTGTTCCAAAACTTATAATCTATTATTAAGCCATTAGGCAACTGTAATGATTTGTATTTTTCCCTTGAGGTTTTCCTAAAAGTTTGCTGGGTTCAGCATTTGAGAAGGTTTTATCTGCATCCCTTTGATTATGCCTTGCCTCACTCTCTCTATCCCAAAGGCAGAGAAGGTCTCCTAAAGAATTTATTTTGAAGCTTCATTGACTAACAACATAAAATAATGATGAGTGTGAGAACTTGACTGGATTGTGAGGACTTGACTGGTATGCACTGTGAAATTAGGACTTCCTCAAGCAACTAGGCCCTGCTCCCGGACCTCAAAACCCAAACCTCTGCTCCTGTGATGAAATGGAGAAAGGCTCTCTTTGAAAACCTCTGCAGAGTATTCCAAGGTTGAATAGAACACATGCACACACACACAGGAGCCCGAGAGCAGATCCTTTTTCTTTCTCATTCTCCCCTTTCCAAAAATCAATTGGTAAGAATTTGCAAAGTTGCCGGGATGAGGTAATGGGTCCTAACTCACGTGGCTTTGGAGACAGAACACACAGGCGGCGGCTGTGGTAATCTCACGTGCCCCAGAAGCCTCTGGGAGCAAGTCTGCAGTGTGCTCGCAATACTTGGACCACACCACAGCCTCCAGTGTCCTCCTGCATGGCCTTCTCACCACAAGGCGGTGGTCAGGTATCCCGAGTCCTGCTGCTTTCGGGCGGGTACGCACAGATCAGCATCTCTTGTGTAGGCTGGGCGTTTCAGTGTGACTCTATGGGGTCACGATGAAGACGGCTTTGGGACAGGGGTGTCACCCTGCTCTGGGTTTGCATCCAGAAGGGCCAGCACTAGCTAGAGTGAGGTTTGCTGGGAGGCTTCCTGGAGTCATAAACTGAAGGTGGTTTGTATTTAGCAGTTATAGCATCAATAGTATGTGCATGTGACTCAATTTTGGGGGGGTCTTTTGTTCCTTTTTTAAAATTTTACACCAGGTCTCTGATCACATTTTTGTTTCCTGTCTAACCCATGGTCATATTTAAGGTTGTTACCCCAGGAAGAGATGCTACTCTATTATGCAGAACTGTGGCCTTCCCAGGGCCCATTAATATTGAGTTTTTAGAGAAATTTTCTGCACCTCCTCATATTCGAGGAGGAATGCCTGCTGTATCAAAAAAGTGGACGACGTAGAAAAACACATCACTTAGTACAGGAGTTAGCAGTCTAAGGCCCTGAGACTACCTCTGGACCATGGCCTGTTTTTGTAAATAAAGTTTTATTAGAACAGCCACACACATTCACTCCTGTACTGTCTCTATGGCTACTTTCATTCCACAAGGGCAGAACCTAGCAGTTGAAACAGGGTTTGTATGGTTCACAGAGCCTAACAGTTTTATGTATTCTCTGGTTCCTGTGGAAGAAGTTTGCCATGTCCTGTCTCAACAGATAGGCTCTCTAAACATTTGCTGATGAAATTAGTTCATCTCTAATTCTACCTCCTGAAGATAGTCATGGTTAATGTTTTGATGTATGTGCTTCAGCTTTTTGTCTGTGTTGGTAGCTACATTCTGGGAAAACTAAGCCATAATCCTAGTTTTATAACCTACTTCTGTCATTTAAAACAGATCGTGGGCATTTTCCAAGGCATAAACTATTCTTACGAGCCATAAAATTTAAGCTACACAGGAGTTGATTTGTACAGATGTACCAGGATTACTTAATCAACCCTCTTGCTGTGAGTTATGCTGTATTGACATACATGTCTCAGAGCCTAGATGGGAGATCACTTCATATCGTTCATTACTTTTATTAGACATATTGTGTATGCCTGACACTTCATGTGGGAGCTCTTGAAGGTGGGGACCCTGTTGTGTACCTATTTCTATCTCAGCTTCTCAGCCCTGTCACACAGATTTAGTAGGTGATCATCAAGTGCTTGAGGGGGGTGTGCTTCCTATATCACTGACCCCTTAGACAACTCTCTGTCATTCTTTAGATCTACATTGTGTTAGTTTCCAATGGTTACTGTAGCAAGTTACCACAAGCCTGCTGGCTTAAAACAACGCACACAGTCAGGCATGGTGGCACACACCTGCTGTCCCAGCTACCTACTCATCAGGCTGGGCCCAGGAGTCTGGGGCTGGCCTGTGCAATATAGTAAGACTCCATATCTTAAAAAAAAGTGAGGAATTAATTTGGTGGCAGGTGGGGCTGCTGTGCTACTAATTGCCTTTCATAATGACCAGGCAGAAAGGATTGGGCAGAAAACTGAGCACTGGCCAAACTGCTCGGCACCCCTGGTTCTGGTCCCATATTGCAAAGAGGCTGCCTAGTCAGTGTTCGTTCCTAGGCATTACCAGACGGGACTGTTTCTGTTTCCGGAAGTGAGGGATGAATACTACTGATTGTACGTTTATAGGATGGCTATAGGTCTACAGAGACACAAGCAGGTAACACTTGTAGAAACCGCTATCTCCTTTTTAGTGCTCCTTCCACCCTTCTGACTGCCTTAGACCGAGGCTCTGTTTGATGCCAGCCTGTGTTCGTCACTTCTAACCCTTGCCAAATACCTTTTATCAAAACCCAAAACCAAAACCAAACTAAACTAACATTAAAAAAGCCTCAGGCCAGTAGAATCTTGGTAGGAGTTAATCATATTATTTTGTGCTTGCTGTGTTGAGTTTTACAGATACGGATACTTTTCTCATCAGTGGCAGGTGAGGTGGTGCTTTCCCTTTGTAGGAGTGCCAGGAAGATTCTGGTAAGAGAGTGAGGTGATTGAAAGCGATGTGCTCAGCACAGGACTGGCGGTTTTGAGAGAGGGCACACTGTGCAGTCTGGGGAAGACAGGAGTTTCCAGGCAGAGTCTCACTTCTCTGACTTCTGTCTTGATATTGGGGACAAGGTAGGATTGAAAACAGAGCAACAACCTCAGCCAGAGGACACAGCTGGGAGCTCAGCATTAATGAATTCTGATCTCTCCCCACTTAAATGGATCTAATAGAAATGGATCTAATAGAAATGGATCGCAGCCCACTGTAGCCCAGAGCCTCTGGGAGAAGGCCTGGGTTCACCTGGTTTTTTTCTGCCTTTCACCGAACATCTGGAAGGTGTGGAGGCAACTTCCTCACGGAAGGAGTGGCTATTATTTGGACACGGTACAGATGCTATGGGAAATGCTCTCCTACTCTGCTTTCTGCTGACTGCTACCTACTTATCAGTCTGACTAGGAACAGGTCTCTGCTCTGGATCGTGGTGAAAAGTGGAGCTCTCGTCTCCCAGCTCTTAGCCACATATGTCCTCCAGTGGCCAGTCCCGCTCTGTTTGGGATCATAGCATTTGCTCTTCCACAGAGGAAGCTCTTCCTGTTGACACTGCCCTCCGCATTGTTATTAAATAACATTTGTTACTTTGCACATTGGGCTTCCTTTCTGAGCAGCATGGAGACACGGGGACACAGGCCGGTCATTTTATCTAGTACGTTGGTGGTGTGTGTGCCACACTCCCTGGAAAACTGCAAGCAGCTGTGATTTACTTCAAGGCCTTTTTGGGAGCTGCTGTGCTTTGCTTTTTCCTGAACAACCGAGGGGGGCAGAAAACGGAGTGTGAAGCCTGGCTGACTCGGCATTGCACAGAGGGAGACATCTCCAGCGAGCGGTATAAGATACGCAGCCAAAAAACTTCTTAATGTTTAGGTGAAATTAGGCTAATTAGTTCACCTCCCTAGTCTCCTCCTCTGCAGGGGGAAGCTGCCCCCTAAGCTGCGGCACAGATGCAAAGAGACAACTTGTGGAAAACATTAAGCTCCATAAATCTCTGCTTCTATTCCCTGCATCTTGCAGATGGGCAAAGTCAAGCCCGGAGAGCAACTGGCTTGCTCCACAGCACTGAATTAAGCCAAGTCTGAGCTCAGATCCAGCTGCTGGCCCTGCAGTATCAGGGCTGAGCCATGAGACTTGAGCTGCGTTGTGGGGCTGACTTTGGGAGCCCTGGGGAGCATTGCTAAGCCTGTGGGGTGCCTGTGGAGCTGCAGTGAGTGGCATCTGGAGCCAGGCGAGCCCAGTGTGGGTGCTGTGATCAGACATTGCGTTGGCCTTCTTGGGCCACAACTTTATGATGTGTCACCCTCCTTCCCTCCTTCTTTTCAATGATCTGAAGTGGTGATGGATGCTAACAGGCTCAGTTCAGTAAAGGTTAATAAAGGAAGGACTGAGGTCATGATGGGAGTCCCTTGGCAAGGGAGACAGTACAGTACGAGGCACCAGCACCTGGCTGGGGTCTGCAGCAAGACTCTTTGAAGGGCCACGCATGCACCCATGCACCGGCTCAGAGGGGCAGCTCCTACCCCGCCTCCCCCATTTACCATGACAACGGTGTCCTCTGAGGAGCTCTTGTGCTCCTGTCTCTGGCTGCATGGAACTGGCACTGGAACCATTGTACCTTGAAAAATCACCTCTCCACTGCAAGGAGGTGGAGGAGGAGAGGGGATGTTGGTGGGTGATACGGCCCTCTTCACGGGTGGGTAACGCTGGTGAGCTCTGTGCTCACTCACTACAGCTGTGGCGACGGTTCATTTACTGTGGCTCCCACTGTGTGCTGGAACCAAGTGAGATGATTGGTAAGTGCACTGTCTCTGACTCTTTTGACAGTTGCACCAGGAAGATGTTATTGCTTATCTGACCGACAAGAAAAGACTCAGAGAACCCAGTTGACTGCCAGAGAGTGGCCATGAGGAGATTTGGAGCCCAGGCTGACCATCCTAAAGTCTGTGAGCATGTGCCCTTCCTGCTGTGCCATGCCACCACAGGTGCCCGGCATGCTCTGTGCATTATTACAAGTCTGATCCTGGCTACAGGCTTGCAGGAGGAGAAGGGTCAACTTAGCTGCAGTGCAGATGGGAAACAGCTCAGAGGACAGAGCAACTTGCCTGCCATTGCTTCTGTGTACGCCTGGCAGATAGCATTTGGCCTCGTGACGGTGGCTCCAGAGTCCAGGCTCTGCTGGCTCTGCCCACTGGAGTGTGTTGTTTTCCCTGGGCTGGAGTCAGAGGGCAGAGCAGTCTGCAGGGTGTCGGGCCATGAGCCTGGCTATGCGTCTCCATCCCCTGCTCTTCTGGGGCTCATAAGCGCTCTTGTTGGATGGGGTGTGCATAGATCTGTCTTTAGTACCTCATCTTCCGTTTCAGGAAATGAGCAATAGCCATAGAAAACAGTAATAATAAATAATAATCACAGCTAAACTCTTTTATGCTTGTCCAATAGAAGTTTCTGCAACAGTAGAGATATTCTGTAATATGTTTGCCATATTTGAACTGCAGCAAGTGTGATGGGGAAATAAATTTTAACTTTCCGTTAAGTGAGGAGCCATTTCTGGCTAGTGGCTGCCATGGCGGACAGCACAGGTGGGTAGGTGTGGAGCCCGTGCTGGGAGCTTTCTCTGTATCATCACTTCTTAACAGTGATGCAAGGCAGATTATTATCATCACCATTTTGCAGAGGAAACTGAGTCCCAGGGAAATGAGAAAATATGCCCAAGACCTCCCAGCAGAGTATGTGGCAGGGGCAGCACTCCGCCACCCAGGAAGGTGGACTAGAGCTTCCTGTGGTTGTTGTAAATCTGAAATTTCCCTCCACACAAAGGGCCCACGGATGGGTACAAGGACAGCCAGGCCCAGGCCCTACAGCCATGGCACTGAGATGACAGAGGGTTGTGGGGTAAGGACAGGGGGTGGAGCGAGCCATGATCTCAGAATGGGCAGGTGTTAGGAGCCCCTGGGGGAAACACCCCGACCTGGTGATCGGGTGATGTTGGTTTGTGTCTGTCCTACCCTGAGTGTGAGCCCTGGCTTTGCCTCTTTCCGTGTGATCCTGGATCTACTGAAGAGGAGTGATAAAAGCACCAGTCACCTAGGGCATCACGCCTGTCAGATGCACGTGCACACAAGGGTTGCCAGCTGGTAAATGCTGTGTAGCGCACCTTGCGGTTCACTCGCATTGGTTGGTGCAAATATACACTGGAGATGGTAGACCTGGTGCCTCTGTAGAGCAGTGCAGTGCTCACTTGATCCTGACTATCAGGTTGAATATAGTCTGTGAAATGGGACCCTCTGTCCCAGTGGGTGCCAGAAAAGTCATTGTGTTCTCAGGAATGGGTGTAAGAATGAGAACTGGTTGGGGTCTGTAAAGCTGCACCTAACTTTGCTCTTGTGTGCGCGCTCTGGCCTCTCTTTCCAACCCTAGAGGCCAGTTGCAGGCTGTGAACAGAGGCCCTTGGGGACACTGGCAACTGACTTGTCAGTCCTGTTAACCAGACCCACAGGTTTGGCATCACGTTTCTGGCTCTATCTGCCTTTTCTTTCCCTTCCTTTTCTGTTACGGAAAATTTCAACTTTACAGAAGCCAAGAGAATAGACTATGAACCCTTTCCCTGTTTTCATCACTACAACTAAAACTCCACCAATTATCTAAGTCTTGTTTTCCTAAAACCCTGCAATTCTCTATGCTCCCAACCCGAGGTTACTATGAAGCAAGTCTCAGTGTATTTGCTTTTAAAATAGTTCCTTTGACCCTCTTATAAATTTCTCATGGGAGTGCAGATTGGCATAATGTTAAGGCAGGGTACTCTAAATGATCTTGGAGTCCTAATGCGAATGCCTTTGGATCTGCAGTCCTGCCCTGGGGACGTGTCATCCTTTAGCACACACTGTGAGCATGTATTAAAACACCGCAACAAACTCCATGAACACATACAGTCACCACAGGTCAATTAAAATGCTTTAGTTTTAAGAAGACATTCCCCACAGAGGCTGGCACTGTGCATGTGCGGCACGAAGCACGTATGTTGCTATTCTTCAACAGTGCTGTGTTGACAGTAGGAGGCTGTGAGCAACTTACACGATCAGTAAACAGAACTGGCTAAAAATTTTATGGTGGGATTTACAGTGCTGTAAACAGAATCTATGCAAAAATCTGGGTTGATCTCCAGGATGTAGTCTTAAAAGACAAAGGAAGAACTCTGAATGGTACATTACAATAGGTAACTCAACAGGGCAATAGTTCATGTGAAACATACAGCCTGTACCTCAGCAGGTGTGTCATTTCTGGGGGACATACATGCACTGGGGACCAGATTGCCTGGGTAGGGGGAGCAAGGCGCTGCTGGACAGGGCTGGAAGAGACTTCTCCATATGCTCTCCTACCTTTTGGGTTTTTGTATCTAATAAAAGTTTCCTAATTTTTTCTATTTAGAAGTAGAACTCTGTTTTCCTCTGTAATCTAACCGCTCTAAAAATAAAGTCAATTAACTTTTTAAAAGGGGTATTTACCCAAATGAGCTGGAAATTTACGTTCACACAAAAATGCACACACGGATGTTTGTAGCAGCTTATTCAGAACCAACCACACTTGGAAGCGACCAGCATGTGGTTCAACAGGTAAGTGAAGACACCAACTGCGAACATCATTCCATACAAGGAGAGAGATGAGCTTTGGTCCAGTGAAAGACAAGGAAGATTCCTAGGTCTGTATTGCTAAGTGAAAGAAACCAGTCTGAAGCCTGCTGTAAGATTCCTACTCTATGCCATTGTGCGATTCCCGCTCTGTGCCATTGTGCAATTCCCGCTCTGTGCCATTGTGGCAAAGGCAAAACTATGGGCACAGGAAAAGGTCAGTGGCACTGGGGCTGGGGAAGAGAGGAAGGGAAGAAGCAGGGGTGCAGAGATAAAGGCTGGGAACTTTAAGGGCGGTGAGACTCATGTATGATACACGATGCTGATGCTGATCATACCTTTGTCCAACCCCGCAGAAAGTTCAATACTGGGAGCTACAGATACCAGAGGACCCGCACTGGTTCCTCAGTGAGGGACCGCACTGGGGCAGGATGCTGGTGAGGGAAGCTATGGAGGCGGAGGTAGGGGTATCATAGGCATCACAGGAACTCTCTGGACAATGTTTTGTCGAACCCGAAACTACTCCAAAACCAGGATTCCTAATATTCTTGAATCTGAAATGCCTCTGCTTCTTGTGAGGCTGCAGTTACTGGGGACAGTAGGTAGTCCTTGGTGTCACCATGTGTCTTAGTTACTTTCTGGTCTATGGGGCAGATACCATACCCCACAGCTTAAAGGCAGAGAGGTTTATTTTCCTTACCTTTCAGTCCATAGTCAGGGGTTGCAAGACAGGAGCAGTGTGGAGGGAGGGCCTAGTGGGGGAGCTGCAAGGTGTGGTGGTATGGGAAGCAGAGAGCCAAGGGAAGAGCCGAGGGGAGATGAGCCTTTCAGGCCACCGGCCACCAGCCACCGTCCCAGCCTCTGCTGATCAGGGCCCCTCCTAAGGGCATATTCAGCTGTGAACACCGCAACAGTGGTAGAGCGCCCTCACGATTCAGTCACCCTGCAAAAGCCACCTCAGGTCAGGGGTGGGGGGTGTTGTTTGAGGTCTAAACCATCATACTACAGTGGTGGGACTGGAGCAAGCACAGTGGTCTGCAGTGAGACTGTTGCCTGGAGGGTGAGCAGAAGCAGGGTTGGCAGGCAGGCCGTAGGTTCCTGATCTCTGAAGACCAGAGGAGTTTGCTTTTCATCCTATAAGCAGTGGGGAGCTATGGAAGATTCTAGCAGGGGAGTGATGCTGGGTAGATCTGTGCTTCGGGAGACCTGGGTCGCAGTACTGATTCTGCGCCTTCTCTGGGCTCTGTGGCCTAGTTGGCAATATGAGGAGCCTGCACGAAGAGCTCAGTGAGGGCATCTGGCTCTAGAGTTCCGAGATCAAAGCTTATCCTGACTTTCTAACCCCTTTCCCTCCTTTACTCTGGCCCTTTTTTATTTTTCTGTCATTCAGTGCTGTGTGGTGACTAGAACTGGGAGGAACGTCTGCTGGAGAAAGGCCAAGCCTTGGGGACAATTTTGTTTTCTTTCTCTTTCTCTCTGAAATCTTCAAGGAGGAATCCAAACCCACATGGGCTCTTTGCAGCGCCTTGGCAGGGGTCAGGCGTCTGGGCTGCAGGGCAGGGTGGGCTGAGTGGGCGCTGCTGCCAGGCCTTGCTTGCTAGGATGGCTCGGCTCTGTGGTCCTGGGCGCTGGAAGCATTCACGCACAGCCCTGCCTGCCAGGCTGTAGCTACCTGGAACTTGGGGGAGTGTCTCTGGTCTTTCCAAACCGTCTACTGTTAGCATGGTGTGATTTTTGAAATTTTCCTCTAAAATATGAGAACACTGGCTCCTGGACGCCCTGTGAGAGTGGTGACAGGGGCTGCAGCATTTTGAGTAAGCAACATCTCTCCAAGCCGCCATCTGGGTACAACCAGGGCGTAAGAGGTGGGAGATGGATGACAGTGGTTTTTGTTTTGTTTTAATGTAGAAAATAAGGCTAATGCACAAAACACAATTATTCCATTGTAAAAGACACTGCTGTCACCTTCTGAGGGGTTTCCGTGTGATTCCTATGCACCAGCTGCTAGGATCCTGAGCTGGTGACTTCCCCTGAGCTGCCACTTCCTGATTCTAGGGAAAAAGTGGGGACTGCTCTTTGCAACACCCTTGAGGGTTACTGTGCCCCACTATGTGCAAGGAGCCCTCCTGGAATTTGATGCCTCGCATGGAACAAAGAATACACTCTCTGAATGCCAGCTGGGGTTACCAAGACCCTTGTGATAGAGGACGGTCTAAAAGTAATTTGAACCATATTTGGAAAGCATAGTTGTGACTGCATGCTGGCATGACTGGACTTGGTCTCGGGAGTGACAGGCCCTGAGTCCAGGATAGCTAGTGGCCACCTAGCAGTGGACCTAAGTAGTTTGTGGTAGTTCATGGAACAAAGTAGGATGTTGGATGGATCCCTGAGTTGGTTCATAAAGCTGACGACACCCACATCAAGAATGGGTGATATATTGTATGGTGTATGTGACCATGAGTGGTATGTATAATGTGTATGTGACTGTTTTAGTTACTTTCTCCTTGCTGAGACACAGTACCCGATACCCACAACTCTAAGGAGGAAAAGTGTATGTTGGCCCACAGCTTGTACAGGCTTCGATCCCTAGTCAGCTGGCTCCAAGGTGGGGCAGCAGGGCAGAGGGGCAGGGCAGAGGAAAAACATGGCATGGTAGCAGGGAGCCGTGAAGGATCAAGGGAGAAGAGTAGGACATAGACCCTTCCAGGCCATGCCTCTGGTGACCCATCTCTTCCAGCCAGGCTTCACCTCCCAAGTCAGATTGAGCTACAAATTCCTTAGCACACTAATCCTCTGATGAGTGTCAAGGCCCTGTGATCCAGTTACCTCCCAAAGCCCCATTATGATCACACAAGGCTTGGGGGGCATCCAGCTATAAACCTCAGCAGTGGTGAATGGTGTGTGCATAGTGTGGTGTGTGTGTGTGGCACATGTGTGAGGTGTGTGTTGCATATAGTACAAATGGGTGTGCCTATGTGGGATGTGTGTATGTGTGACTGTGACATCACAACAGTAAGTGCACTTGGGCAAAGGCATTGGTGAAGGCCAGCGTGGTTTGCTGTTATACACACATGACCTACCCTGTGCTGGGGGGATCCACCCTGGGAGCCGAGATCTCATCTGTGAGGTGGTGTGTGTGGCATGTGTATGTCAAAGGGTGAAAGGAGCCTCCACTATGCTAGGCATTGGGATGAGCTGTGAGCATCGTGGAGGTGGGGGAGGGCAGCCAGGGCTCTCTGAGTGGGCTGTGCCTGGTGTGGGCTCAGCAGCCGTGGTGTTCAGCCTTTGGCTTGCCTTTCCTCTGTAAGAATGTGTTTTGAGGACAAAACTTCTTGTGCTTCACACATTTTAATTTGGCTTCTTGCCACGACCCATGTGACCCTTGAAGTTCTTGGGGTGAAGGTCTGCGACACAATGAGAAAACAAAGAAGAGACAAAGCTGGGGTCAGGTGAAGCCCTATCCTCCTGATGGGAGGAAAGGTACTGTCCTCTCATTGCAGGAGCAACTTAATGTCACGTGACACCCTGTTGTCCTAGCAACCCACTGTTCATCTTGTCTTGGGGCCAGGTGTTCTCTGGGCTGAAGCAGCTTCTTCACGTGGCTGCCCCAGGTGCTCTTTGTTCTTGGGATGGTCCAGCTCCAGCCTCGCACGTGTGGTCAATTTCCAGCTTCAATGGCTCCCAACATCTAAAATGTTTCATTCTAAGTTTAGCCACAAAGGATCTATTTCTGCTGTGGTTTGAATATTGACATGTTAGAATAACATTATTCCATGCTCAAAAATGTATCAAATGGAAACCAAATTACATAGGACTTCTTATTTTGTCTTTTTCTGGAAAGTATCATGTGAATATAGAAGAATGTACACATCTCAAGCGTGCAGCTCAACTAACTTTTGTCAGCATCCTACTGTGCAGAGCATGGCGTGGAGCATCTCCACCCTCCAGAGACCCTTTTCTCCCTCAGTTCACACCTCCCCCAAATGAATGCTTTTCCACCTCTGCTACTGTAAACCACTGTTGCATGATCTCATTTGTTCCGTCAGTGTTTAGTAACACTGAGCTTCAAGCATGTTGCTCTACATAGAAGAGGTCCATTCTTTTTTATCATTGTGTAGAATTCCACTAAAAGTATCTCATGCTAAAATTCCTTCTATTCTTACTGGGCACTTGGAGTTGTTTCTAATACTGGGCTCTTATTCTTTTTTGTGGTACTGAGAGTCGATCTCACAATCTCACACTTACCAGGCAGGTGCCGTGCCACTGAGCTATATCCCCAGCCCAAGCTCCCATTCTTATATGTATTTGAGGCAGCATAAATACTGATTTCTTTGGGATATGTATCCATGAGTGGGTTTGCCAGGGTATGGTATAAATACCACAATACAGTGGCAACCCAATCTCCATCAAAATTACTCAAACAAGAAAAAAGTCAACACTGTTTTTTTATATTCTCTTCAAATTCTTTCACAGAATTTTTTTCTTAATATATATTTACACCTAAAATGTTATTGTGATTATCATACTTTTGGTACCCAAAATGTAATTGTAAGTTGAAATGGAAATTTTGAAATTGCTCTTTGATAACACAGTTCTAAGTATTTGCCTTTTGATTTATTGTTGCAGTGATCATTAATGCATAGTTAATCAGACTAATGTTTAACATTTGACTAACTGTTAAACACAAAAAGCAACACTGTGGATGTGTTAGCTTTTCATTACTGTGATCAAATACCTCAGAATATCGGCTCAGAAGAGAAAAGATTTATTCTGGATCCCAGTTTCATGGATGTCAGTCCCTGGTCAGCTGCTCCCTCGCTGTAGGCCTGTGGTGAGGGAGGGAAGTCATGATGGTGAGGGAAAGCTGTCGTTTTACAGCAGCTGGGAAGTAGAGAGCATGAGACAGAGAGCAGGAAGCAGAGAGCAGCCAAGACCAGACAGGGTCCCTAAGATCGTGCTTCCTTGATCCACTCCGTTCAACTGGGTCTCACTTCCTGTTTCTTTCACTTTCTAATGATGCCATTAAATTGGAATCTCCTCAAAGGACTGAGCCACTGATGAGTTAGAGCCCTCATCCATGACCCAAGCCCTTTGCAAAAGCTCAGTAGCTGCCAACCATGCTTCGGCACCTGAGTTCTCTCCTGTTGTCCACACAGAGCTGACAGCTTAAGCTTGAGGGCCTTGGGGAGCGGCAGTGTCTAAAGAGGGTTTTATCAAAGTGTTTTTATTGAACTCATTTTCTATGTCCCAAACTGCAAGTGCTCCTGGTTTTCCATTTTATTGCGGTATTGTAGAACTCTTCATTTTAAGCAAATTCATTGCAGTTAGAAGAGTGAGTCTATATACTAAATCATGGG
Source organism: Dolichotis patagonum (assembly GCA_004027295.1). Lineage (NCBI taxonomy): Eukaryota > Metazoa > Chordata > Mammalia > Rodentia > Caviidae > Dolichotis > Dolichotis patagonum. The sequence continues at coordinate 21,146 of PVJX010014769.1, read as the reverse complement.
GAAGAAATAATGATTACCTGGTGGGATGTGGGTGTGGGAAAAACTGCAGTGGCAACATTCACTGGGTTAGACTGAGTGCCAGATCTTGTGGCAGGGCTCTGCCAATCAAGGGCTCCAGAGGCTCTGGGTGACGGTGGGCTGTGGAGAGGGGGCTGCTTTGATTTCAGAGCCTGGCCTGGCATTGCTAGGGGGTCCCTGGCTGCCCCACAACTGCCTAACACAGTAATCCTTGCTTCCTTCCACAGAGATCCGCACGCAGCTGGTAGAGCAGTTCAAATGCCTAGAGCAGCAGTCGGAGTCACGGCTGCAGCTGCTCCAGGACCTCCAGGAGTTCTTCCGCAGGAAAGCTGAGATCGAGCTTGAGTACTCCCGCAGCCTGGAGAAGCTGGCTGAGCGGTTCTCCTCCAAAATCCGCAGCTCCCGGGAGCACCAGTTCAAGTGAGAATCCTGCCAAGTTCTGGGGAGGGGCAGGGAAGATCCTCTGAGGCGCTGGGTCTGGGGGGACTTGCACCTGAGCCTCAGTGGTCGTGTGCCGCTGAGAACTAGCTCCTGTACAGAAGGCTGTGTCCAGAATAAATGAGAGCCTAGAAAAGAGCTTGTCACAGACAGACAGTGCCCGATGGGGTTGGTATTAGTATTAGTGTCCTACCAAGCCCTTGGAGTAGTGCTAGCTCCACTTAACGCCCAGAAGAGACCTCTTTCGGGACACCCTGAGGCTGTTGTGTTGTGTCTTATCTGGGCCCCACCTGTCCACTTAAGGTTCCCATCTCATGATGAGCTCCAGACTTCATCTGCGTGGACTGAGTCTCTTCCAGGCCCTCAGAGGACCATGGAGCCCAGCCTCTCACCGGCCTTACCATCGCACTTAGGGTGCACATATCCTCCCAGTCCAGTTTCTCACACCTAGCCTCTGAGTGCTCATGGTCCTGTCCACCAGGCAAGGCTCCACATCCCCGGCCACAGGCCACAGTGCAGGCTGAGTTGTTCCTGGAATCTTGGGCTGTCCCCAGCTGTAGAGCCAGGCTGGGCAGGGGGCTTGGGCCTCATCTCCTGCCCTGCTCCTTCCTTTTGGTTTAGAATCAGTTCCTTTACCTTTTGAAGTGTGACACTGGGGAGAGGCAGGACTGGGGGACGTACGAGGAGGTCCCTACTCCCTCCATCACCTATAATGAGCTTGGCCGGCCCCTCATGGGTTCATTAACTGAGCCACCAGATGGAGCATGAGCCCCAGCTGGCAATCGGGCCAAGCAGGCTGCTTGTCACTCGATGAAAGTCTAATTAGGATGTGGCCAGGTCCAGGCAGCTGGGGCGGGCTCTGCAAGATGCTAATGTGATGATGGCTCCCCAGGGGCAAAGGAAGCAGTCTCTAGGGCAGGCTGGACTCAACCTTGACCCCAGGGCACCGAATGACCCCAACTGCCTCTTCTCTGGGGCTCACTGCACAGAGTCCGTGCTGGGCTCTGGGCCCTCCTCCTGGCTGTGAGGGGAAGCCCTGCCTTAGGGAGTCCCGTGAGAGTGTTGAGAGTGTTGGTTTACCTTGAGGACAGGGCCTGGGTCTTGTTTCATTCTCACTGTAATGGGCCCAGCTCATCGAGTAGAGGGGAGATACCTGTGAATAACAAGGAAGAGGGAAGAAAGGAGAGGGTTGGGGAAAGAAGGAGAGGGTAAAAGAATGAGAAGAGAAAAGGAGGGAGGAAAGAAAAGGATGAAGGAAGAGAAGGAAGTAAGGTATTGTGGTTTAGGTCTAAAGTGACCCTCAGAAGTCTCATGTGTCAGGCGGGGCTTTTAGAAGGACCTTGGGTCACGAGGCCTGTGACCGTGACGTCAAGGAGACCATAATTTGCTGGCTTTATTGGGAGGTGATGGCAGAGGTGACGTGGCCCACCTGGAGGAAGAAGTTCACTGGGGACACACCTTTGAAGTGTTTGTTTTGCTCCTGACTCGTCCCTTCTGTCTGTCTGTCTGTCTGTCTGTCTGTCGTCTGTCTCTCTCTTTCCCCACCTTCCACCTGGCCCTCCTGTAACCATGTTTCTGTCTCACTGAGGCCTAAAGTCACAGGGCTGGCCAGCCATGCCTGAAACCTCTCAAACCAGCAGCCACACTAAATCTCACCTGCTTTAAGTTGTTTCTGTCAATTGTTTGGTCCCAGTGATGAAAAGCCAACTGACACAAAATGGAAAGAGAAGAAAGGGAGGAGGAGGGGAAGAGGAAAGATGAGGGGAAGAGGGAATTTACTTGGCGTCTACAGGCCATGCTGGCTGAGAGATCTGGTTCAGAGAGGGAATTGGTTTACCCAAGAGCGTGTAGGAAAATCAGGTCAAAACTAGGGCAAGAACTGAGGTCCCCTCATCAAGTCCAGGGGACCGCTCCAGGCTCTGTGGGCCACGTGTCTTCAAGGCCCCAGGTGCTCCCTGTCAACCTGCAGCTGCCAGGAGGTTCTGTGTCATGGGTGGCCTCACCCAGCTGAGTTGCCTCTGGCACATGACTTGAAGAAAGACTCACGATGACACGGGGGCTCTTCCTGGGGCAGGCAGAACATTTAGAGAACACTATCATTGCACGTTTCTTTTCTACCAGCACACACTTCCACTCAAATGATTCCTTTTCAAAGAACTGTGACATCTTTGCTTTCTCAGCCTTGACAGTAACCCAGAGAGGTAGAGATGGAGCCAGTGGTTCTATCCCAAGCATCCAGGGCACCAGGAAAGCTGAATGGCTTCTTTTACCAGAGATGTACAGTGAATTGTTGGGCTTTGTTGATTCTCTGTTGAGAATCAGGCAGGGGTCCTGATTTCCAACTTGGCTTCCCCAAGACACTATGTAGTCCTTAGTTTATCTCAATAGTGGGCAGGACCTGCTGCTTCCTGGGGCTGTGCTTAGTGATGAAGACATGGAGATAACTGAGGTCGAAATTGGATTGGAGATGCTTGTAATTGGTGTGGTTGGAGCAGGCTCCCAACTTCCGTGGCTACACCCTTTGAACCTTCAGCTCCTAACATTTAGATGGCACTTTCTCTGCAAACCTCCCTTGACTCTGACCTGGTGCCTTCACCTGCCTGCTCATAACTCTGATGTGTTTGCTTATTTGCTTCCTCAGTCATTATTTACTGAGAGCATACCGCACACCAGACCCTGTGTCCACAGTGATAAGCATATAGGCTTGGTTCCTGCCATGATGGAATTTACCATCTAGTGGAGGGAAGAATTTAAAGGTAAAACATTAAAAAAAATAAGACAATCATTGATCATTGATCAAATGATTCCCTTGATGGACATAAATACAAAGTGAAGTGTTGGTTCTGCATGATAGCAATGCCCCCATGTTTAATGCATCTTCCGATTTAATGGATCTGGGATATGCACAGGCCTAATGGGGCGATTCTTCTGCTTTATGCAGTGTTGACTGGGATGTTAAATGAGATTTGTCTGGCACTGGTCTGCTCTGGACGGTCCAGGATGTCTTTTCTTGCATGCCTGCTGCCTTGGTTGGGGGTGGCTGGAAGGCTGACCTGCCTTCTTGATGTACTCAGGACCTTTCTGTCTGGCTGGGCACCGGACTTTGGACAAGCCCATGCAGGGCTGTGAGAGGGGAAGGGGGCAGCTGTGGTGCTGGTGAATGCTGGGCTGGAGCTACGGCAGGTTCACCCTTGGGATTCTGTTAAAGTAGTTTCAGTGCCTGCTTAGCTTTGGGGAAGGGAGGTGCGGCCCCATCTTGTTGAGGGGTATTAAAGAGCTGTTGGGCTCCTTCATCCTCTGTCCTGAGCTAAGTGAGAGGTGTTCAGGGAAGGCTGCTGGAGGAGGCAGTGTCTGTGCGGGGACCTGGGGCACAGCTTGCAGGATAACTGGAAGGGGGAAACCAGGTGACTGGAGCCACTGAGTGTGGGGTGGGGTTTCAATTTGGTATAGGGGTACATGCAGGAAGTAATATACATACAGGAAGAATCAACAAATGGGACTGTATCAAATTACAAACTCATGCACAGAAAAAAATCAACGGAGTAAAGAGATAACCTGCAGAATAGGGGAAAATCTTTGGCACCTACTCTTCCTACAGATTAATATCTAAAATATATGAAGAACTCAAAAACTTAATATCCCCCAAATAGATAGCTCAGCCAACAAATGGGGCACATGAACCGAATAGACACTTCTCAAAGTATGAAGGCCCCTCATTCTTAAGAGCTGCCCGGAATTTCGGTGCTCTGGATGCTAAGTAGTTTACCCCTTGCTTCCAGGCTATTCTGGCCTCTCTTCCTGCTCTCTGGGATAAAATCAAGGACAGGCCCAACTTGAGCTTGGCTTTTTTTTTTTTTTTTTCTGAAGGCCCAGTGTTGGGAACTCTTCCTGAGCAGGAAAGTGGCAGGAAGGGGGCCTGACAGCTGCCCACTGGGTAGGTGGGTGGTCTGAATGGTCTGGTCCAAGCAGTTGGGTGTTCCGTGAAGACAGAGAATTGCTGGTGATATAGGATCTCCAAATAATAAAGGGAAATGAACTTAACTCCTGACCTGCCAGATATCTGATACACTGAGTTCATGTACCCCAAAGTCAAAGAACGAGTTCTAAGGAACAACAAAAGTTAAGCATAGGAAAATTTATTGAGGAAAAGGAATAGGGAATGGGAGTAGCTTCTGAGAGACAGGACAGATCTCAAGTGTGTTGTCAATGAGCCCACTTCTCAAAGGCAGTTTTATAGAGCAAGATCACGAGGTGAATACAACGTGGGACAAAACTATGGTTAACCAACAAGATTACAAGTATAGCCCTTTAGGTACTGTTGATCCAGTGGGGAGCAGGTCACATAGCCAGTGTGCATGTATGACACCATTAACCTTGATCGATAATCTATAGTCTTAGTCTTGTCTTTAGTCTTTGTCTTAGTCTGAGTGGGTGGGAGAGGATAGTCCTCTCACCCCTAATGAGCTAATAATGTTAACACAGGAAGTCTCAGAAGGGCCGTGCCAATAATCTCAAGCTTCCGTTTTTCCCTTAGGGAGGTGTGTAAATCTGGCCTCTGTGACTTTGATCCTCAGATGCCCCTCCAGCACTGACTGCCTCGAGGCCCAGCCCCTTCTGACTGCGGTGATGTTTCTACCTAACCTAGCTGTCTGTAATGCTGGGACTAAGACATTTTTCTCTTCCAGAGAAATGTTTTCTAAAAACATCAATACTATGACAAGAGAAAGAGAGAGAGAGAGACAGACAGACAGACAGAATGGAGGAGAAAGAGACAGGAGGAACAGGGGCAAGAGGAGGAGGAGGAGGAGGAGAAGGAGAGAAAAGAAGAGCAGAGAGAAGGGGATGAGGCTGAGGGGCTAGAGAGGTCTGCCGCAGCCTCTTCCTCCAGCCTCTGAGACAGGCGGCCTTGCCCACACCTTGGTCTGGACCTCTGGCCCCCGAACCAGGAGATGGTGCACATTTCCGTGGCTCTGGCCCTCAGTATGTGGTTCTTGTAGCAGCAGCTCCAGGAAATGAGGTCAGCCCATGTCCCTCTGTCCTCTAGGGCTCGGCTTGTGTGGCCTCTGAGACCTTTCCCGATTCCTCCTGAGACCCGTTTGCCCCCTGGCCACAGCCGCCTTCTCTCGGGCTGCCACACGTCTGCTGCAGGGTTTCTCCTTGCCCCTGTCCCATGTTGCTACCTCCCGTCTTTTCGTCTCGGTCATCAATGTTTTCCGAAAGCCAACTGTGTGTATAGGCTTTTCTGACCCTAAGCAGGATAAAGATCAGACACAGAAGGAAAAGAGCAAGTTGGGCTTGACGGTGCTGCAGTGATGATGAAATGGGGGGAGCAAGACTGAGGGAGAGCTGCTGGGTGCCCAGAGGAACAGCTCTGCTCTGGCCTCAGCAACAAGCAGCACAGACAGGCCCTAGGATGTGCTGAATTAATGACTCATGTGACACCAAAGTGCAAGGAATTCCAAACCCTCTGTGGGTAGCCAAAAGCCGCCCACCTTCATAGCCCGGGGCTGGGTCGAGTTTTACTCTTCAGGGTGGCTCTGTTGGCTGCTGCCTGAAGCAGCCCCATGCGGGTCTGCCAGGCTCCGGAGGGGAGCCGGAAGCAGAGATGAGGTCAGCGCCGGGGAGCAGTCAGCTCTGCAGCTTGCCTTCCTCGCAGAGGGCTCTGGATTGGGCTTGTCTGCAGCACTGGGCTCAGTGACTTGTAAGTGTGTTCTGTTTGCCAAGAGGAATTTTCCAGCACCCAGCTGAAAAGCTGGTAGAACTGGCTGGCTGCTAATTTCATTTTCCTGACTCTCCAGCTTGGCAAGGCTTGGCTTCTCCTGCCTCAGTCTCTTGGAACCTCATACCCACCTCCCTCAGCCAAAGCAAGCAAGCAAGCAAGCTGTGACTCACCAGAAATGTTCACTGCTATGTTCAGGCCATGAAAGAAAGGAAAGAAAGGAAAGAAAGGAAAGAAAGAAAGAAAGAAAGGAAGGAAAGAAAGAAAATATATACATCTGCACAAGTTCCAACATTATGTCTTAGCTCAGCAGCTTCTGCCTGCCGAGGAGACACTTGGACGCAGGATTGGAAAAGCAGCAAGGTCTCTCAGACTGCGTCCCTGTGAGAGTGCCAGCCTAGGTTTGTTTTGCCATCTTCCAAGTGTGAGGCCAGGCCGGGGAAGTGGCTGCTGTGTGGGAGCTGGATCGCAGGCCCAGGAGTCCTTGGAGAAGGGAGGGCCCGGGCTGCAGGCTGCTGAGTACCCGGCTGGCTCTGCCCCTGCGGCCTGAATGCCTCTTCCCGCTGCTGCTGGACAAGCCAATGGCGAGACAGAACTCTGCATCTACCAGAGCCTTTAAAACCCTGCAAACTCTGCCTCTCCCTATGCCTCCCCGCTGTCTGCCTCCAGCCACACAGGCCTGTTTGCAGGCATCACCGAAGAGTGACTGCCAGTGGGCTTTCTGAGTGGCCAAGCCCCAAGGGCTGCGTGACCTCCATAAGATCACACAATAAAGAGAGCGGACATCCCAGCCCCCAGGGGCTCAGCGTGCCGTGGCCCATCTGTGGCCAGCCAGGTGGCCAGGACCTGGTCCCTCTGTGGCTGATGCCAGCTTTCCATAGAGCGGCCAGCTCCACCTATGAAGCACAGATAGGCCAATCTTTCTGTCAACACCTGAGCTTCTGTGACTAGGGAGGTGACCCTGTGGGACAGACCTTGAGACTTGCCTGCCAGGTGGATGGTAGGTGTGGAGCAGCAGCTCTGTGGAGGACAGGCTGTGGAGGACAGGTTGTCCTGCTTTGGCCCTCTTCTGGGTCCCCAGTGGGTGGCACGGCCCCGCCCCATTCTCCTGCCACCATCTGGCAGGCTCCCTGCGTGTGGCTGGTATGTTTGTAGTGTTGCATCATTCTTCGAGCTCATGTGTCAGCCCTGCACCGGCTGCTGGCCTGCTGTATCTGTCTGTGCACCAGAGGTTTCCCAGGCTGCCCAGGGCCCTGTCGGTGATGTTTGCTCTTACAGTGAACTCATTCCTCTCTTCCTGCTCGCTCCAGACCCCACTTTTCCTCCCATATAATGTCCTTCTGTCTTCCCAGGGTTCACTCTGGACATCTCCTTCTGCTCAATCCTACCGCAGTCCCCAGGTCCAGCCAGTTTACTACCTCAGGACCTCCCCCTTGACTGCAGTGAGGCTCTGGGGGTGTACCTCCCTCCTTCCCCACGCCAAACCCCGCAGCAGTCCCTCCTGCTCCCTCAGATGCGAAGGCCCTTTGCCTCGTGGACTCTACCTCACTCTGCAGCGTCACTTGTCACCCCAACTCCACTGCAGGACATCGTGCATGAGCCCCTTTGTGACACTTGGCCCCCCAACATACTAGTTCCTGCTTCTTGCTGGGTTTTTGACCACTGTGTTTCCCCACTTGGAAAGCTCCCCATACATAGCTCCAAGTCAGCTTTCATGCTGAGTCCATAAAGGACTCCACCTGGAAAGCCAGCCAGTACCAGGGCAGCCTCTGCTCAAAGCCTCTCCCCATGACCACTCTGACAGCCAGCCAGCCGTGCCTTTCTCCTACTCAACTGGTGGGCTTGCAGGCAGAGGTTGGCCAGTTCTGGTCTCCCGCAGTTGTAAACACACATACATACACACACATGCGCGCGCGTGCACACACACTCACGCCAGTAGAACACCTGAATGCATCCAGCCCTTTTGTCTGCTGCCTCCATAACTACATTGTAACTCCCTCCTCTCCACTCCTGCCTTGTCCTGCAACTCAGGCCCACAGTCTGTGATAAGGAAACCACCACGCTCTCTGCCCTTCCTCTCACCATGTTTCTCTGGCCTGGTGACCTCACTGCTGGCCGCCACGCCACGTCCCAGCATTCCTGAGCCCCTTGGAGATCTCTTGCCTTTCCCCTTCCCTCTGAACTCACTTTCTAAGGCTGTGACTTCCATCAGTTTTGTACACTGAGCTCGCCTGTGCCAGTCAGGGCTTGCATTCCAGGTCAAGCCAAGCCAGAGCAGTACAGGTAACAGCTCAATCATCTCATCTCTCCTTTGTTTCTTCTACCCCACCCCTAGGAGGCAGTGAGAAACAGGACGGACACACTGTTTTCTGCCCCAAATCTATTTCTCCCCTTGTATTTTTTTTTTTGCTTTTGTTTTTGAGGTACTATGGGTTGAACCCAGGGCCTATGCACTGAGACACATCCCCACCCCTTTTTTATGTTTTGTTGTGAGATAGAGTCTCATTAAGTTGTGTAGGTGGGGCTCTAACTCAACCGTCGTCCTGCCTCAGCCCCTGAGAGTGCTGCGGTCACAGACATGTACCACCATGCCCAGCTCTCTCCTTGTTGGTTTTCTCCACTCCTGTTGTCACACCCACCCTACTATCTGAGACCCAAAGCTCAGGTTCTTCTGCACTGGTTCATCTGCTTGCCACTGACCAAATCACAGGAGGCCATCTGTTTTGGTAAACAGGAGAAAAGGGTGTGTTCAAAGCTAGCTCAGAGCAGATGGAGAGGCCCAGTTGCCTCAAGTCACCATCACGCCACGTTCAGGTGGGCAAGGAACAAGTGGAGGGGAGCAGAAAGAGAGAATGCAGATCTCTGCACCGGCCCTCTCATTCCAGCAGTCATCAGCTCACCTTCCTGTTTCCTGTGGCCAGCTGGTGTCGACATCTGCATGTTCTACCACTTGTGGGTGGAGGAGGGAAGGGGTGTTGGTTATGTGCTCAGCATGAGACAGTTTGGAGAAGTTGCTTATCTCTAAAAGAAAAAAATCTCAATTTTAAAGTTTTAATTTTGCAGTGCTAGTTACAATACTTCTGCTTAAGTAACTTCTGTGACTTTGCACTCTCTAAAGCAGGCATTCTTAACTCAGGCTATCCATTACAATCTCCTAAAGAGTGTTTTAAAATACCAACCCAAGCTCTACCTCCAAATATTCTGACTCAGTTGGTCTTAGTGGTTTTTAGAAGTTTCCCTGATGCTTATAGTGAGCAGGACAGGTTCAGAGGTGTGTGACCTACAAGATAAAGTTCCAGCCCCTTTGCCTGGCATTCTGTGACCATGACAGTCAGGGCCTTTACCCTGTCTTCCCAGTCAAATGTCTAACCCTCCTCTGCTTGTAAGGCCAGAATTCTGGCTCCCCTGAGTTGAGATACTTCACTATGTTTGTACCCACTTCCTGCCTCTCTTTCTCCTCCTGGTCATGTGGAAAAAATCCCAGCCATCCTTAAGACCCAGCATAAATGTGACTTTTTCCTGTGGGCCTCTCTTCCACAGCATCTGCCATGTTGCTAGGAACTGGATGAGGTGGCTACAGCAGGAACAATTCTGCACTCAGAGAACTCTCCTTAGGGTGAGGGATAGGGTGGGGTGGAAACTAAAGGCAGACTGTATCTGTCAGCTTTCCTTCACTGTAACTAATACACGAGATGACCAACTTGTGAAGAGGAGAGGTTCACTTGGCTCAGAGTTGTAGGGGTTTCAGGCCATGCTAGAGTAGACTGTTGCTTTTAGTCCAACTGCAGACAGCAGCAGGTTATACTGTGAGCACTTAGTATAGCAAAACCACTGACCTCAGGGCCATGAAATGGGAAACAGGAAGCAAGGACTGAGTCTGGCCACGCCCTCAATGATTTGAAGACTTCCCACTAGCTGGTCCTCTTAAAGCCCCCACCACCTTCCAATTGTACACACAGTGAACACTCCAGATCCAAACAGTAGCTCAGAAGTTCTGACTTGTGTGTGCATTAGAATCACTTAGAGGGCAGTTAAAACACAGGTGCTGGGCTGCAGAAACTCTGACGACTTGCATTCCTGCAGGTTCCAAGTGATTCCAAGGCTGTGGGCCAGGAGCCACACTTTGGGAACCGCAGCCTAAGCTGCACCTACAGAAGGGGAAGGAGTTGGTGCCCAGGGGAAGAGAAGGCTGGCACACTCCAGGTGGTGGGGACAATGTGTGCAGTTGTCCCCATGGAAAAGAACCTGGGTGAAAACCCGTGGGACTGCATGGTGACAAAGAGTGCGAGGGAGGAACGAGGCTACTACCATGGCTCCTCCAGCCAAGGGCTGCCTCGTGTACTCCCTACTGTGGACTCCCGCTGCCTCCTCTGTAATCTTCTGTCAGGTGGCAGTGAGCCCTCCCAGGAGCTGTGTGTTCCATGTTGTGTGGGTGTCCACAGCCTACCCAGAACCTGCCAGAGCAAACACAGGGACTCTGGCTGGGTTGAGCTTCTGTATTCTTGCTCTTTCCAAGAACCAAGCAAAAAAGAAGTCTGTTTTTCTCTCCCACGGCAGCATGTCTAAATGTTTTACCATCCACCCTTTCCCAGCACATTCACTCCATGTCTAACTTGAATTCCCTTTGCTCCAATTCCTGCTGTCTAGACGAGTTCTTAGCCCATTTGGTAACAGAAAGAGAAGTACCTGGAGGTCAAGTGGGCCCTAACCTACCTTGCCACGCCTTAGGGGCTGAAAGGGAGGTGAAGGAGGGGGCAGCACCCCTTCACACCAGCACTTGGCTCTGGGAGGAGGGTGCAGTCGTCCTGGGAGTCAGCAGAGGTCTCTTTCCTCAAGAATCCTGGTCGCAGAGGCTGCATGTCCTAGACAGCAGCCGTGGTCAGCACCTGGGGTCACTCCATTTGGGACAGGGGCAGGCAAGATAGGTCTGGAGGATGCTGGAGTCCTCAGGTGGCCTCTCCCCTTTTCCCATGTCTTTTTGCACACTAGAAAGTGGGATGAGAGACACACTCAGGGTGGACAAGAACTCTTGCACAATGACTATGTGTGGCAAGATAGGATGATTGGCTTGGATGGGTTTTGGCTTTTAGTTGCCCTTCCCTCAGCTGCCCTGGAGAATAGGAGATAAACGCCCTCTGCTGAGGCTAACACAGAGCCCTTGGTAAAATATGGCCAAGATACTGATCTTCCACTTCATTCGTTTGAGAAGCAGAGGGATGGAGATTGGTAGTTCTCAGGTGTGAGAGTGCCTAGGGATCTGCTGGAGGGCTTGGCACAACCCAGATGGCAGGGCCCAGCAGCAGCGTCTCTGACTCTTCAGGGACTGAATAATGTATATTCCTTGCAAGTTGCCAGGGGGCGCTGGTGCTGCCTGAGATCACTCTCAGAGCTCTGGCTTTAGCACACCGCTCAGCCCAGACTGAGCTTGCTAAGAATGTATCAATCCCGAACCTGACCCTCCCTGAGAATATAGAATTTGAACCCCTCCAGGGTTTCTTGGCTGATCCAGCAAGGGGCACGAGGCTTGTGTTTCCAGGAGCCAAGAGATTCCTGGGAAGGAAGAAGGGGGTGCTCAGAAGTCAGGGAGACAGGGAAGGGCAGAGGAAGCGTCCGTTTGTTGTCCTTCCCATTGCACACTTGTAGAAATCATACAGGTGTTTCAAATACAATTGCCTGAGTGTTCCTGAGTCCCAGAAGTAGAGGCGCTTGCCGCGAGTGCCCAGGATTTAAAGTCGTAGACCGGGCCAGGTTCTGGCCTGGTGTTGCTCTGAATTATGCAGCCTCACTTTAATTCTTAAGGTCTGATAATCAAAGTGACCTGAAGGGGCATGGTGAGGGATGAAGGGCATGATGACAGTTGTGGAGGAGCCAGTCTGAGCTATCTTGGTTTCTACAGGAAGGACCAATACCTCCTGTCACCGGTGAACTGTTGGTATCTGGTCCTACATCAGACCCGGCGGGAGAGCCGAGACCATGCCACCCTCAATGACATCTTCATGAACAATGTGATCGTCCGCCTCTCCCAGATCAGTGAGGATGTCATCAGACTCTTCAAAAAGGTAGGCAAGCTGGCACCTCACCTGCCCCAGGCCTCTGCCCCAAGCTTTCGTGGCAGCGCTCTGCCATCACTGTGGGTATGGCTGGGGGACAGGGGACCAGGAGGGCAGTGTCGAAGGCTGGACTTGGGATTGCAGCCCTGGTTTGAGCTCTGGATAAGCCTTAGAAGACTGTTCTCAGCTGCTCCCACAACTGCCGCCACTGGAACAGCAGCCTTTGGCTGGCTAGGCTAGCAGTGCTCACACATCAAAGAGAGTGTGGAGGAGGGGAGATAAGCACACATGCAAAAATTAAAATCACCAGAAATGTTGGTACTTGGAAATAATCACTTCAATGTTCTAGATATTTCTTTAAATGTATGTATGCAAATATATTTTCCATATGTGCTTATAATTCATACATTTTATAGTGCAAGTATTTTTCTCAAATGAGATCACTTCATGAAGTATGTAACACTCTATTACACAGTTTTCCCAGTCAAAACATGTGTTTCTCTTTTTCTTTCTTGAGACAAGATCTCACTGTGCTGCTCAGGCTGGTTTTAGTACTCTTTCTGCCTCAGCCTCCAAAGCTGGGACTATGGGCTTGTGCCACTGTGCCCAGTTAGAGCCTCACCTTTTATATCCCCTGAGGGCTGGGTGTCAGGAGCTCCTCACACAGCACCTTGAGGTGTTTGGGTTGTTTACTTTGAAGATTACGTCCATAGCAAAGCTGTAGTCTCAGGCTATTTCTTTCTGCCACACAATATGCTTCTGGTCTCCTCCTGGGGCTGTGTTTATGAAATGTGGTCTAAGTTTAATATTTGCATAAGCAAACATAATTAGGGAAGGTAAATACACAGTACCGAAAAACCCAAACCAAACCAAACCAAAACAAAATCACCCGGTGCTGAACAAAGCCTGGTGGAAGAGAAGCAGCGGGCTACGCGTCTGGAGTCCTGGTCTTGTCCCAACTGCAGCCCTTGCCTGCAGCTCCTGAGTGGCTTTTCTCCTGGGTGTCACTCCCACAGAAGGGGTCATCGGGCTGTTAGGAAATGAAGGGTCTTTTTCCTGAGCTGAGCCCTGGACAAGCGAGATAAATCTTTTCAGTTCTCATTTAGGCTGACAGCAGCCTGACTGGTGATGGAGGTTAACAGGGTGGAAAATAATGAAAAACTGTCCACAGCTGAGCTCAGGGAGCTTGTTACCAGGCCTGTGCCTGTGGAACAAAGGAAATGTCCCAGCCCCCGTGGGCTGGGAGAGATGGGTCCGAGCCTGACACAGCCCTTTTGTGTCGCATCAGTTATATGTAACCTGGCAACTGAGGCCAGCCTGCCATGTGTGATGGGAGGCCAGGAGCCCTCACAGCCACTGGACGGGGGCTCCCCGCCACCTTGCTTCACAGGAGGAGGGGATGCCTTGGGCTTTGGCCCCTTGTCAACAGTGTGCTTGATGATTTTGAGTTTGTCTCTGAAGCGCCTCTCTCTGACCACGGTTGAGCAAGTCTCACCAAGCCTTGGTATTCTCATCTAGGAAGTGGAGGTGGTAACACTTGTTTTAGGGGGTGCTTTGAGCTGGAGAGGTACTAGGTCAAATGTTCCGCACAAGTGTGGTATCTAGCAGGTGTCTGTAATGGTTGATACATTGGGGCAACTTGAGAAGTTTAGAAGTTTAAGTGACCCAGCAGGGGGCCAGGGTCCTCACTTTGTAAACATCCTCAGCCTGAGATGGTGTCAGTGCTATACTCACCCTAGGGGGCAGGTAGCCTGTTTGCAATATAAGGGAGGAAAAGAGACTTGCTCTTCCCCCTCTTGCTCTTGTTGCTTTTGCTATCTTCTGCTGCCTTGAATTGTTGCCCCTGTGCCATGCCACCCTGCCTTGGAGCCAGCCGATTATGGACTGAAACCTCCCCAAATAGTGAGCTAAATAAACCATTTATTCCTCAATTTTGGGTGCTGGGTATTTTGTTTCAGCACTGAGAACAAGGTAACTAAGATAGTGCCCGCAAAGGGGAAAGCCAGCTGAGAACGGAAGCCTCGTGGGCCCTGTGCCGTTCCTCACCTGGCTGCTGGCCTCACTGCTGGAGCAGGCAGAGCTGGGCAGGGGCAGAAGCATCTTTAGCCAGTGTCCTTGCACGGAGCTGGATGGCTCCTGGCCTACCTGCTTACACCTACCTTTCCCTTGTCCTCCATTTCCCCTTTCACAGGGTGCTCTGTTCAAGGACTAGAAATAATCCTGTACCCCAGAAGCCGAGGCAGGTGGCCCTTGCTCTCAGTGGGAGGCTTGAGTCAGTCACAGCAAGGTGGAATGGAGATCTTAGGGGCTGGGCAAAGTGGTCTGGGCTCTTCCTGTCACTGACAACAGAAATCTAGCTTCCCTGCTATAAGGGAAAGGGGACTTTCCAGCTCCTCCAAGGTGAGCCTGGCTTCTGGGCCACAAAGAGTGTTATCAGAACCCAGTCTCCACGACTCTGCTCCACTTTTCTGTTTCCAGTTTTGGGGGAACTTTGCAAGTGACTCCGTTCCCCTGTGTTGACTAGACAGCCCTGAGCTGCCCTGGGCCTACCACAAGTCCCTCTTCCTGGAAATGTCTGTTCCAGACTCTGATGGGTCCCGCACAGGTCGCATGCATGCTCGCTCCTGAAACCCTGCTTGTGACTGGGAGATGGGGTGCTCCACGCTGCCAGCCTGGGAAGCCAGACACAGATTCAACTCCAGGAGGCCGGGGGAGGGGCTTCCCCAAGAACACTGGGGGTGCCCTTACTAGAGGGAAAAAGCTGCACTGGATGTCCACCTTCCTCTACTAGACGTCCCTCTCCAGGCGGCACTCATTACCTCTTGCAGTATCTTTATTCCCTTTGAGACATCCAAGATCAGTAGAAAATTTTCCCAAGGCTGAAACGAAATCTTACAATGCTTCTATTCCTTCTGGTCACAGCTTTAAGGGCCATATAGATGGAATCCACGTGCAACTTTGTCAGTTGTTGCAAGACGGACATCAGGACCAATTGCCTTTCCTGGTGGTAGGCAAACATTTCTAGCTCAGTTTTCCTTGTGATGAGGCCCTGCATTCCTCCCCACCTAGGCTGTCCTCCCTGACTCTGCTGTGTCTTCTCCCACCCACAGGAGTTAATATTCAGAAGCAGTTGGAGCATTCTAGGAAGGTCCTGCCAGAGCACAGCGTGCCAGCCAGGACGTGTCAGCATGACATGGACGGCTAGTTCAAGGCAGGGGCCTGGTTCCCCCTAATGGTTTCCAGTTCAATAGGTCTGGGGGATGCCTGAGCATCTGCATTTCTAACAAATTTCTGGGAGCAGTGCATGCCCCTTGTGTGGGGATTACATGTAGAGAATGCCTTATGTAGTCCACCTATTTTGACAGATGAGCAAACTGAGGCCTGCATCTGGAGTGCAGAATCTGGCCCCAAACTCAGTTTGGATTTGTGGCCCAGTGTGATCTGCCACTCTGTGTGCTGGACCAGCTGGAAGGCCCTGTGCGTGTCTCCCTCGCCTCCCTTCTCAACCCTGACTGCATCTGAGGCCAGGCATTGCAGCCCATTCCATTGTCAGGCTCATTCTGTTTTCTTCAGCATCCTTAACAATAGCCATCCATTATTTTATGCTCTGATGCCTGCAGAATTTAATTACTTGCCCCAGCCGTGATGTGAATTTGATTGCTGGAAGCTGTGGTATTCTGCAGGAAGCGCTAATGAGGAAAGACTCTTTGCAGAGAGGAGAGGGCATTTGGGGGCTGTGTTTGAAAGCAGCTATTCACTGTGTGGCCACAAGGACTTGGTTTTGAGTGACTTTTCTCATTCCCGCCCCAGAGATGTCCATCGCATTTCATAAATAAATCAGGGCTTTTGTGTCCAATAATTGCTTTTCTTTGTAACAGAGATCAAAAGCATCTGTGGCCTTGGATTCAAAGCCAAGTTTATTTTTCATGTTTTGCTTGCAGGAGAGAGAGAGGGTTTGCATGGTGGAGGTCCAGCTAGGAGGGCAGAACAGGCCAAGGGAAGCAAAGTGGGAAAACTGCCCGGGGATGAATCGCCTTCTCCACTGTCTCCCGGGGGCAGATGAACCTGCTCAGTCCAGCAGCAGCAGGCATTCCCAGCTCATCCAGCAAGCATACATTAATGCCAGCATGGCAGTAAACAGTTACAGCAAACAAATAATTAGTGGGTGCTTATTGTGCACAATGCCCTTGGTTAAGCATTTTGGATGCATTTAATTCTTGGAGCCTAAGAGGAAGATGCAGTCACTACCCCATTTTACAGATTCTGGTAAGGGTGGCAGCTGGGGTTTGAATCGAGGTGAGCCTGAGTCCAGAACCCACACTCAGTGGTCGAGCAGGTGCCACAGAAGACTGAGAAGGAGACTTGGCACAGAGCCTCCCTCAGAGACCTACCTCGTGATGTGGAGTGTGAGTGAGACAGGTGGGGGCAGTGAACGGTTCACCAAGATGCAGCATGCAAGCATGGGCTTCACCTCCAAGGGCCAAGCAGGAGGAGGAGAACTCTGGGAGAGGTTTGACGCTGGGGAGGGAGTAGCTGCAGTGAGTCTTGAAGGAGCAGGGTGCCTCACCCTTGGAGTCTCCTGCTGGGGGAAGTGAGGGGTAGGCAGTTGTGAGGAAGGCCTCCCCTGGCTCCTGGGGGCTGGCATGGTCCTACACAGCTGTCCTGAGAGTGGCGAGGAGGTTGGGCCTTTCCGCGCTCATGTTGATTGGTCGTTGAAGGTGGCAGGCTCCGGGAGGGGTCGTGGGCTGGGGCAGCTGCCTTTCCACTGTGGGAGCTGCAGAAGACCGACAGCAAGGCTGTCTGTTGGCAAGGCTTCTGGGCAGATGCTTGCTGGTCCTGGTGGGATCTGAGTGGGCAGGGTCCTCCCATGGAGATGCAGAGTGTGTGAGAAGTGAAGGGCAGAGGCCAGTGCTTCGGAAAGTCTGGGTCCTGGGTTGTGAAGCAGTGGGCAGTCAAATGCAAGTGCTACGGTTAGGGCCAGACTCTGGCTCCATCTCAGCTCTGCAAGTCTTCAACATTGAGAGCTCACTTGGTCCTCTATCTGCCGTGGCAGTGTCACCGCAGAGCTTGTAATGACCGCTTTACTGTGGTTACTGTAAGGTTTTAAAATGATCTGAAATGCCTACTTGGCACATTCGTAGGAAATCAGTAAGATTTACTGGTGCTAGGATAACCAGGGCTTTGAGAAGGGATGTCATAAGACTTCAGACTGGAGATGGGATGGAGGAAGGTTTTATTCAGAGTGCACAGATTCAGTGAAGGGTCAGAAATAAGAATAAGCTTAGGAAACCAGGCACTGATCAGCTCTAAATGATGGCAGTCTTGTTACTTCTTTCATAAGCTTTTATCACTTTTTTCTGTGTGCCTTATTGGGTAGTACAGCGTGGAGGGAAGGAGCATCCTTAACTTTTAAAGGGTATGCACTATTCAAGGCAAAAATCTCTTAGCAAATTAAGTCTAAGTAGGAACTCCCATAGTCTGATACAGGGCATTTGCCAAATACCAACAACAAATCATACTTCTTTTTGAAGAGTTCAATAGAAAGGTAGTTTATAATATTAATTTATAAAAATTAATGTGTGCCAGCCATATCCAATTAGAAAATGTCATTTAATACACACATTAGAAAACAAAAATGATTGAAAATTAATGTCATTGATGCTATAAATTAACTGCATCCCAGAAGTTTTGATATGTGATGTTGTCATTGTCATTCAGGGATAAATATTTCATAGCTCCCATTATAATTTCTTCTTTGCCATGAATTATTCAGAATTACTTTTTGTTTGTTTGTTTGTTTTGAGACAGGGTCTTGCTCTGCAGTTCAGAATGGCCTTGAGCTCACTATGTAGCCCAGGCTGGCCTCTAACTTGCTGCGATCCTGCTGCCTCAGCCTCCTGAGTGCAGGGATTATAGCTGTGTACCACATGCGCCCAAACAGAATTACTTCATTATTTTAGTTTTGAAGATTGTTTTAAGGCTTCCTCATTTTTAAATTCTATTGCACTATAATAAGAAGAGAAGTCTGTAAGACATTTTTTTAATTTGTTGAGGCATTGGCCTTACTGAACCTCAAGGCTTCATCTGAAGTGATAGTAAACAGAGAGCCCTGGCGCGTGGCAGACACACTGAGCGGGGCACAGCCGAGGTTCACTGCAAATCAGATGGGAAAGGACGGCTATCAGGTAGCAGAGCTGATCTAACTGGTTGTTTGTCCAGTTCTTAGTTGTTAGGAGCTGATTTTGTGTATACGCTGTACACCATAATCATACATACACTTTCACATAAAAAAGGGAGTCTCTACACTAAAAATATGTTTCCTATAGATGAAAGTGCTAAAGGTAAACAGCAAAGCTTTTGGAAGGAAATGTAAATTATATTTAAAATTGTGAGGAGGCACAGCAGAGGTACATTGCCTAAATAGTTGCCAAAAGAGAATATTTTTAAAAGTACCCCCAGTGCCAGGGATTTAGCTCGGGTACAGCGCCTGCAAGTGTGAGGTCCTGAGTTCAATTCCTGATACCCCCCCAAAATACACCCCATACAGGAAAATATTTATAAATTTCATCATGTAAAAATTCTAAAGACTTACATGCAACTTTTATACAATAACTGGATAAATGGGGGGTGTAGAGAAAGAGATTTGGTGTGCACAGAATTAATAAATGGCTAGTACCCCTAATATAAAAGCAGCTTCTACAACTTAATAAGAAAAAGGTGAACAACACAATAGAGAAGTAGGTAAAAGATATAAATGGGGTAAGTCACCAAAAAATGAAAGTTAAATGATCAAAAAGTAAAAAAACAAAAACAAAAAAAAAAAAACAACTCATACTTACTGGAGATTAGGAGAGGTAAATAAAACAAAATAATCTGATTCCCAGTGGGTTGGTAGAGTTATCTTAAGTGCTGACAAAACACTCTCTATATATTTTCTTTCATATATTTCCAGTCTGTCCCTTCAGAGAACAGTTAAGCAGGCCGTGGTATGAGAGCAGGAAGAATTTTAGGCCCTGAGGTCCAGTGACTCCACTTGTAGCTCTATGTAAAGCTATTCTAGTGTAGCTGTGCACACATAATTTTGCTTGAAGGTATTTGCAGCAGTGACGTGTGTGGTGGAGAAATAGAAAAGAATAACATAAATGTTCATTGAAGAAACATACAAGCTATGGAGAGTCTCACAATGGGATATTATACAAGAGTGAAAATAAAGGAACTAGACATGCAAGTATCAATGTGGATAAAAACTTGAAAACAAAATTGAGTGAAAAAGCAAGGTACAGTATGATATTTTTATAAAATTTAGGACAGAAATGAACTATATTTTTCTTATTTTTAGGCACCTGTCTAGGACAAAGCTGTACAGATGTGGACAGTGTAAGCACACCAGCCTCAGAACAGTAGTTAGGGAAAGCTGGAGACCCAAGGGCGCTTCAACTGTATCTCTAACATTTTGCCTCTTAAGAATAGTTTCAAAGCAAAACTGGGAAAACCTTAATGGTTTCGGTGGTATACCCTGGGTGTCCATTATTGTTCATTCCACTTTTTTTTTTTTTTTTTTTTGCTTTTTGGGACAAGGTCTCACTATGCAGTTCAGGCTGGCCTCGAACTCATAATGATCCTCCTGCCTCAGCCTCTCAAGTGCTGGGATTACAGGAATGAGTGTTCATTCCACTTTTATGCAGGATTACAAAACTGAAATCAAGAGTGAGAAATGAGGAAAAGTAGGTGAGACATAGGTCAAAGGGGCCCTTGGGTGTCAGCGTGAGAAGATGGGTTTTGTTTTCTAAACATTAGAAATTCATTCAAAGTTCTTAAATAGGAGGCAAGCAATAAGCCAAGTTTAAGCATGATTAATTTGACATAGTGTATTTGACGGCTTGGAAAAGAGAAACACTGGAGTGAGCAATTCCATGTTGTCATACACATACACTTACATACATGTCAATGAGGAAAGAGAACAAGGGTGTGAATAGGGAGGCTGGTGGAGATAAAAGTGAAAGAAAGGATGGATGTATGAGTAGACAGGTGAATGGTAGTTGTTCTGGATTAAAACCTGGTGGTCAGTTTAACACCAGCGGAATTAAATCACAGTGGTGCTGAGTGTAGATGTTTCACCTGAGAACAGTTGCCAGCATAAACAGATGTGGAGAAGCAGGCATTGAGGCGTTGAGACATTGTGGGTTCTCCTACGTGTTGCTGTTCGAGCTGTTAGTTCTCCTGGAGAAGCTCTGGTCCTTACATCGAGCATTGCTTCCTGACTCCAGAGAGGAAGATGTGTGCTGCTTAATCTCCAGGATGAACTCATCACGCTGGCTTCCCGGAATGTACTCAACTGTGCTTATTGTTGGAGGAGCTCAGGGTCTCCACGTTGCTGCAGATGGCTGTGGTGCTTTTCAGGACAGCCCTGGTCTTTGTTGTGAGTGTGGCTTCTCGGCTCCAGTGTAGAACCCTCAACCTACCAACACAGCTCCTTCACCCCGCTGGTATAGACTTTGTAGCTTTCACCACTGACCTTTGTGCCTTCCCAGCGTGGATTTGTAAAAGATACTGGTGTGAGACCTTTGTGCCTTCCCAGCGCGGATTTGTAAAAGATACTGGTGTGAGTCCTTCTCGTGGGCTCTAGACCTCCAGTTAGACTTGTGTGGGAGACATTGTCATGAGCTCTGGGTCTTCATCTGGACTCAATAAGGACATTGCTGTGGGATTCCAGGCACTTGATTGAATATTCTATGTCTTTGCTGTTGTGGATAGATTTCTTGCAGTTTCTTCTGTTAACTCTAGGTGACCATCATAAAATAATATTATAAATTCCATGTCCTGATTCTTTTTTTTTAAATTTTATTTTAAAGAGAATAAAACAAAAGAGGGCAGTACAGAGCAGATCACAACAGGACAACACAGGCAACACAGTACTTTAC
>PVJX010014768.1:0-44098 GCA_004027295.1 Dolichotis patagonum | reverse complement strand
TGCACGATGCATGGCTGAGTCAGTGGCTTGCTGTCTCTCATACACAGAGCCATTGTCTCAGAGGACAGCCAAGACCAGGGCACCCAGGCTGGGGAGGAACAGCCCCAGTCCTGCCCGCATCTTCTGGTATGCACCGGTGTGTGGCAATGACCAAGGCAGGACAGAGCCTGTACCCCTCCCGCCATCGTCTGCTCCCTGCCTTTGTGTAGCTGAGTGTAGCGGGTGTGTGCAGAAGGGTTGCTAGGACCTGGCCGGTCCTGAAGCAGCTGCCAAGGTTCCTTTCCTGGCAAGGAAGCAGGGAGAAGTGGGGAACCCACACAACGTTTCTGGGTTCTCCTGCAGGGAGCCACACTGCGCTCCTGAAAGCTACTTTTCCCTCTGGGGGTGGCTTTTTCTCTCTCTATCTCAAGGAGCAGTCCTGCCCTTTGTCCTCCCTGTGAGAGCACGCGCTTGCTTGGTCTCTCTGAGCTTGCCCGCTGCTCAATCTACCCCTGCGCTGGCTGCATTCCCACCCCGAATTCGGCCCCATCACTCCTGTGCCAGCATCTTGGGGCCACTCTGGTCTTTCTGAGACCTCAGAGAGCTGATCCGGGGCAGTGGAAGCTAGGGGGTGGGAAGGGGCTGCTTCTCTGGTTGGTAGGGGCAGAGCCAGAGTGAGGACTCCACTTGCCATTCTGGAAGCCACCCTGCAACTCTGGAGGACCAGGCGACCAAAGGTCTACCTGAGGACCAGGCCCTGGGCGGGGGTGTATGAGGCGGGTCCTTGGGACACAAGTCTCCAGGAGGAAGTGCTTCCCGCCAGAGTGGAGCCCGGGCAGCTGGGGAGGACAGGATACCAGGCAGCTGCCCATCCTGAACCCTGGAGACCACGCATGCACTCACCCCACAAAGTAGGAGATGATCAGAAGCTGGACCGCTCGGTTGATGATCCCAATGGTCCAGCTCTTCACCACCACCGACTTGGTGGTCTCATAGGTGAAAAAGTCTGAGATGCAGTTCATGCTGCCACAGCGCTGGGCCCAGTGACAGCCTCGGGAGAAGTGCTCCGGAGGGAAGAGGAACACAGATGTGAGTCTGGAGGGGGCAGATTGGGAGTTGGGGTTCCTTCACACCAGGTGCCCCAGCGAAGTGCCCCTGCTCTCTCTGCTCTTGCCACTTAGTCAGCCAGGAGTGTGAGGCCAGGGCGGGGGACCCCCTTTTTATTGTCTCCACCCCACTCCCCAGTGATGTCACAGCCGGGGTGGGGTCTCCAGCGCTGGGCTCCTGATTGCCTGCCTGCAGCTGGGGAGGGCCCTCTGGGACTCATGCTTTATCTGCACTCTGTATACTGTTGCCGCTCTGCACTCTTTGGCTGCAGCCTCATCCCGGCTGGCCAGCTGCCTCAGGGTCTCCCGGAAGCCCCTCGAGACACCCCATCCCTAGTCACCAGCAGCTCCCCTGAGCTGAGCTGAGCATCCTCTACCGCTGAGGTCCACCCAACTCCACCTGCCTCTGTGGCCAGCCCCACACTTCTCGAGGTGCCTCCAAGAAATTGAGAGGCTGTGGGGGTCCTCTTGAACATTTCTCTGGTGTCCAGAGAAGGGACAAATAGAGAGTCCCATATCCCTAACCCCAGCTGGCAAGGGTTGGGCCCTGGCACGGCAGCTTCCTTTCTTACTGGCAGGCTACTTATCCAAACCTCCAGTCAGACTGTGTGTTCTGGGAGGCTGGGGCTGTTCATACTTCCTCAAAGCCTCGAGGCCCGCTGGATTTGTGATGAGCCCACAGTACACATGCACTGAAGCTAATTGAATTTATAATACCAGGCAGAGCTGGCCATGGGACTGTTTAACCAGGTTCACCGAGCATTCCTGTTGTCTGGCTGTGCGGGGAACGCTGGGTTTAAGTGTTCCGTTTTTATACAGCACACATAGGCTCAATCACCCTGAGCACAGAGTCGCTGTAATTGTATTGGAAGAGAACCAAAGGGGTTTTAGGAGATCTGGGTTTCAGTCTCCGGCTTTTGCCTGAGGCTCTGGGAAACTCCTTTTCCGCGTTCAGTTTCACCATCTGCACAAAGAGACGGGGCCCTTCAACCTCTCCTCCAGGCCTGGCCTGCCTTGTGGCTACCAGGTGCAGTATGGACATCAGGAGGTGAGGCTGGCTTCTGTGCCCCAGCACTGAAGTGTTTCAGCTCAGTTCTGGCTCCGAGGTAAATCTGACACCGGCACTTGCACTCTGCGGGCCCGTTGCCAGCTGCTTGCCGGCACGGGAGTGCTGTGGTTGGGGCTTCGGCTGGGTGCAGACGGCGCCCTGCAGCAGAGGTCCGAGCCACCTGCCAGCCACGGGCTCCAGCGCTCTTCCCCGCCAGGGGCGGCGGCTGCATCCCTGCACAGCCAATCGACTCTTTTCCAGCCGGATAGATCCCTGGCACACCGCAGAAACTACGTTGCAAGAGGGACGCACGTGCATCCTGCCAACACACACCGAGCCCTGCAGAAAGCCACAAGACTTCCCCTTAGACTCTAGACTCCTCTTGCACAAGTGCTGCAGTCTTCTACTACACAGCTTTACACACTCCCAGGTGCGAGCGAGTCAGTTTGCACCCTGGCGGAACTTCAAGGGGACCACAACGCCCTCAGGTCATCCAGCGTTACCGACGCTCTACCCGCTAGTCTCGTTGGCCAGCCTGCCTCGCGCCCTTCTAGCCGGCTCTTCCTCTCGATGGCCCGGGTGCGACTTCCGGTGGCGGGACGCGGGGCGCGCACGCGGGAAAAGCTCCCCTGGCGGCCCCCGCCCCCCCTCGCGTCCCCAGCGAGCCCACTGCCCGCCTGGGGCCGTCGCGAGGCTGCAGCTGAAAGAGGTGAGAGGTCGCGACCCCGGGTCCCCAGGAGGGCGCGGGCCCCGCTCCCCCGCGGGATGCTCGCGATGGACCGTTCCGCGTTTAAACCCGCGGGCGGCGGGCGAGACCATTCCGGCGGGAGGGGGGCGGCGCGGGTCCCGGTCCCGGAGCCTGGGCACCTGGGGACGGGGCTCTGCACGCCGCGCTGATTTAGGGTGCGGGGCCCGGCTGCACCTGGCCGGTTCCCCAGGGTGCACCCTAGGGTGTCGGGTTGTGGTGTCAGCGGCCTGCAGGCTCCCGGCAGAGCGGGCCCGGGACCTGCCTGCCCCGCGCAGCTGTGCTCAGAACCCGGCCCGGCCGCGATTGCAGCGAGGCGGCGCCTTGCAGCTTCGTCTTTTCCCTACTGAACCCAGATCCCCGGCCCCCGGAGTTCCAGCACCCCCATCCAGAAGTTGGGGCCCGGCTCCCGGCCACCCCGGGCAGGGCAGCATGGCAGAGACGCTAGAATTCAACGACATCTACCAGGAGGTGAAAGGCTCCATGGTGAGTAGTGGCAGGGTTAGGGCGCATGGTGGGGGTGAGGGGGAAGGAGAGCCGACTTCGATGATGCTGCAACTTGTGAAGGCTAGAAATACTGTGTGTCTGCTGTTTCCCCGACAAAGGACGGCAGTGACAGAGTCCCAAGAGTTACCTGATCTGCAGGGTCGAAGGCTTGTGCCTGCTGTTCAAGTCCAGTCTGTGCCACTCTTAGGGAAGCATCGGGTCTGTAAGGGCTCTGGAGGCAGGAGCGGCAGAGCCCCAGTTTCCTGGGCACTTGGCAATCTTTACTGGTCCTCACCAGCTGAGCTGTTGCTGTTCCTGCTTTGGAGACCAGGCCAGCCCCCGGGAGTCAGGAGTGCTGTGGGGTGGAACCAGGCCTGGTCCATCCCGTGGGCCGTGCTCCTGAATCAGGGCTGTCCTCCCCACAGAACGATGGCCGCTTAAGGTTGAGCCGCCAAGGCATCATGTTCAAGAACAGCAAGACAGGCAAAGTGGACAATGTCCAGGCCGGGGAGCTGACCGAGGGTGTCTGGCGCCGGGTAGCTCTGGGCCACGGACTGAAACTGCTCACCAAGAATGGCCATGTCTACAAGTACGACGGCTTCCGGGAATCGGTGAGACCTAGCTGTGAGCCTTGTCCTGCCGGGGCGGCTTGGTTATTTCTAAGCTTCTAGAGAGTTGGGTTCCTTCTGATAGCCACCTTTCCGAGGGTTTGGGCTCCGTGAAACAGGGCTCTTGAGGCCATTGCACCAAGCCTGTTGTGCTTTGTGGATCAAAATCTTGTGACCTACTCTCTTTTGGGGTTTTTGAGGTTTTTTTGAGACTCAGTGTGTAGCTCAGGCTGGCCTCAACTCCACAGCAATCCTCCTGTCTCAGCCTCCCAAGTGCTGGGATGACAGATGTGGGCCAGCGTGTCCGGCCCTTCATGTTCTGACTCCAGGCTTTCTATTGCCTTAAGGTAGATAATGCCTGCTACTTGTAGCTAGGTTTAAAATCTTAAACCAGGCATCAGGGCACAGGTGACAGGAAGATGGCAAATATGAGGCCAGCCTGGACAACTTGGGATCTTTAGCAAGATCCTATCTCAAAATTTAAAAATAGTGCTGGGAATGTCATTCAGTGTGAAGGCTCTGGGTTCAAACCCCAGTACTGAAAAACACGGAAACAAAGATTAGAGAATCTTAGTTCAGTGTTCTGGTTTGGGGTTTGAGCTTGAGTTATCCTGTCTTAATTTCCATTTTTATTGCAGCAATACTTAACGCAGTTTAAAAAGTCAGCTAACAGGGTGAGATCCATATCCAGGACCTTGCTGTGCCCCTTCCCTAGCCTAAAGTCTGTTTCCTAGAAAGAACCTCTCTTTGACGCTAGTCAGTGTGGAATGGGGCCCCTTCTCTGGGAGGTGATTCCAGGCTATGAGAGTTACCAGTGCTGTGCTTTTCTCTCCTCTACCTGCAGGAGTTTGAGAAACTTTCTGATTTCTTCAAAACCCACTACCGCCTGGAGCTCATGGAGAAGGACCTCTGTGTGAAAGGCTGGAACTGGGGGACGGTGAAGTTTGGGGGTGAGCCCTGGGGCAGACGGCTTGGGGGGACAGGTGGAGGAAGATTTCCTCCTTTAACTCATCTTGCTGTCTTCTTTCTGCTGCTGTCTGACTTCAGTTTGTGTAGTGTTCTGTGTATTTCTTGAGCACCTGCAGTGTGCCTGGTTTTAGAGGTGCGGAGGAGACAAAGTAGTCATAAGTCTCTGGTCCTCGGGGAAACCTGGAGTGTGGTGGGGAGAGCTTGGGGCTTGATCGGACCTTGCCTCGCAGGGCAGCTGCTCTCCTTTGACATCGGGGACCAGCCTGTCTTTGAGATACCTCTCAGCAACGTGTCCCAGTGCACCACAGGCAAGAACGAGGTGACACTGGAGTTCCACCAGAATGATGATGCAGAGGTGTCCCTCATGGAGGTGCGCTTCTACGTGCCTCCCACCCAGGAGGACGGCGTGGACCCCGTTGAGGTGAGCGCTTCTCTGGTTGCCGTGGGAACAGGTACGGCAGAGTAGGCCCCGGCTGACTGTGTAACCGGATGTGCCATGCAGGCCTTTGCCCAGAATGTCCTGTCGAAGGCAGATGTCATCCAGGCTACTGGGGACGCCATCTGCATCTTCCGGGAGCTGCAGTGCCTGACCCCGCGTGGTCGCTACGACATCCGCATCTACCCCACCTTCCTGCACCTACACGGCAAGACCTTCGACTACAAGATCCCCTATACCACAGTGCTGCGCCTCTTCCTGCTGCCCCACAAGGACCAGCGCCAGATGTTCTTCGTGGTGAGCAGGGACCCCTGGGCGCGGATGAGCAGGGCTTGGCTGAGTCTGCGATGGGTCCCAGGCTCCTGTGATGCATCAGCTGCCTTAATCTGGTCCTCTCTTCCTCACCAGATCAGCCTGGACCCCCCGATCAAGCAGGGCCAGACCCGCTACCACTTCCTCATCCTGCTCTTCTCCAAGGACGAGGACATCTCCTTGACCCTCAACATGAGCGAGTGAGTGTGGCCTGCACGTGGGGGGCTGCTGGGGTGGGGTGGGGGAGGGGAGGGCGGCACCTGCAACCTCCCGGCCCTGTCCTTAGGGAGGAGGTGGAGAAGCGCTTCGAGGGGCGGCTCACCAAGAACATGTCTGGGTCGCTCTACGAGATGGTCAGCCGGGTCATGAAAGCACTTGTGAACCGCAAGATCACAGTCCCCGGCAACTTCCAAGGGTGAGGCGTGGGGCTGGTGTCCGGCACCTGCTGGGTCCCATGGCTTGGCCATATGGGCACTGACCGGCTCCCCACACACCCCAGGCATTCGGGGGCCCAATGCATCACCTGCTCCTACAAGGCCAGCTCGGGGCTGCTGTACCCGCTGGAACGGGGCTTCATCTACGTGCACAAGCCACCCGTGCACATCCGCTTCGACGAGATCTCCTTCGTCAACTTCGCCCGCGGCACCACCACCACCCGCTCCTTTGACTTCGAGATCGAGACCAAGCAGGGCACGCAGTATACCTTCAGCAGCATTGAGAGGTGAGGCGTGGGCTCCCTCATCCCCCGGGTCCCCATTGTGACCCCTGCACTGGAGCCAGATGTGCCCGGGGTCTGCTCAGGCCTGAGGCTGCAGCTTGGCAGAAACTTCCTATGGCTTCAGTGTGGTCTGATTAGGAAAGTTTTTTTCTCTTGACTTTTTTTTTTTGAGACACAAGAGTCTCACCATATAGTTCAGGCTTAACTGAACTTTGTAGCCCAGGCTGGTCTCAAACGCACAACAGTGCTCCTGCCTTGGCCTCCCGAGTGCTGGGATTACAGGTATGCACCAGCCTCCCTGGCCTGTTTTCTGTTTTGTGGTACTGGGCATTGGACCCAGGGCCTTCCAACTGAGCTGTATCTCCAGTCTGTTCTTTTTGTTCGAGACAAGGTCTTGCTAAGTTCCCGGGTAGGTCTAGAACTTGTGATCCTCCAGCCTCAGCCTTCCAGAGTGCCAGGAAAGTTATTTTCTGCATCACGACAGTGTGCGGAATGGACCGTTTTTCTCTTCCGCTCCCCGCAGAGGAAACTCAGTCTTTGCCTTTTCTGGCTTGAGCTCTGCCTGGGAACTCGAGGGTAACCTTAAAGAGTGTTCCTGCAGGCTAAGCATTTTACAGATTTCTTTGTGTTAAACTTCACCCCTCCGAGTGTGAATCATAGATCCATGACTTGGCAGGGTACCCTGCCCCCCAGCACACTGTGTTCTGTGTGATGTCGGGAAGTAGGTGGTCCCCCAACTTCCTGCCGCTGAGTGGGGGAGGGCAGGTCCCTCTCAGGACCCTTGCCTGACCCTCAGTGCCAAGCTCCTGGGTCCCTTGAGTGCAAGGGCTGGATGTGTACCCCAGAACCCGGCTGACACTGCCCCCTGCCGCCCAGGGAGGAGTATGGAAAGCTCTTCGATTTCGTCAATGCGAAGAAGCTCAACATCAAGAACCGAGGACTGAAAGAGGTACCTTGCTGGGCCCGAGAGCCACTCCTGACCCTTCCGCTGGGGAGAGGGGGCCCAAGGCTCCCAGCTTTTTCCCACTATCTTCTCTCTTCTTACCCTTATAGAAAAAAGAGGCGCGTGTGACCCTGTCTGTCCCCTCCCGGTGCAGGTTTTCTCTGCATGGCCTTAGATTGGGCTCTGCAGCCCTCTGAGCCCCGCGGGGCTGGGAGCGGGAGGGGCTTGGGCTGACCCAGTGTGGCCGCGAGGACCGGGGTGCTGGTCTTCTGGGTGCCACTGCTGAGTTCCCAAGCATGGCCGGGTGCTTCTGCGCGTGCCAGGGGCCAGGTGGGGATGCTGCCCTTACCCTTCCACCTCCGGCATCCGCCGCAGGGCATGAACCCAAGCTACGACGAGTACGCGGACTCTGACGAGGACCAGCACGATGCCTACCTGGAGCGTATGAAGGAGGAGGGCAAAATCCGGGAGGAAAACGCCAACGACAGCAGCGACGACTCGGGCGAGGAAACAGGTGGGCACGCTGGGCCCTGGGGGAGGGGGCCGAGGGCTGGGGGCTCGGGCTGGGTACGTTTGGTGCTGATTCAGGCCATGCTGATGCTCGCTCTGTGGTCTTTTCCAGATGAGTCCTTCAACCCCGGGGAGGAGGAGGAGGACGTGGCTGAGGAGTGAGTGTGGGGAGCGCCCCAGGGCGGTGCTCGGCATTTCCCAGTCCCAGCATTAGCTGCTGAGCCAGGGGGCAAAATGACAGCACCGAGGTGACCAGGAAGGTGTCCTCTGGTGCCAAGGGCCAGGGCAGTGGGGAGGAGCTAGGGTGCAGAGACTGAGTTTCCCCAGCTGTGTGCACCAGTAGCACCTTGGTGATGGAGGAGCCAGGGTTTTACATACCAGGCTGACAGTGTGAAGGTGGTGTGGTGGTGGTGGGGCCTCTGAGCTTGGACAGCCAGAGAGCCCTGGGGTCAGGTTGGCATCAGCCCCTACACAGACCAGGTGACCCTCACAAAGCGTTAACCCGGAAGGTTGCTTGCTGTGGCCAGCAGAGCAGCCATGCTGTCACCCAACCCTTTGGGGGTCTGGGGTGTGCAAGGCTGTGCTGTGCACCCACCGGGCCGTGTTTGGGGTGAGCCAGGGCAAGGAATGGGGGCTTTATCCGGAAATGAGCACTGTGAGCAAAACCAGCCCAGAAGGCACTCAGGTGTCCCTTGGCCCCAGCTGTGCACAGCTGTCTTGTGGTGCTGGTGCTGACGCTGGTGTGGGTGCCTGGAACTGTGGGTCTATTTTCCGAGCAGCTGCAGTGTGCAGGCACGACAGTGGGTGGGGGATCTGCTACCCAGCAGTCCCAGGGTCCCAGGGACACTGTCCTCAGAGTGCCAGCTCTCTCTTCCTCGGGGAGGACAGGGGTGAAAGGAAGGCGACTCACAAGGGGGTAGGGGAAGCAGGAGCGGCATGCCCCAGCCCACGCAGATGCTGTCTCTGTGCTTAGTGGGAATGGATGGGGACCAGGGTCCACCCTGATGGGGTCACCTGGCCCCCTGTTCACTCTCGGGATCCGTGTGGCGGCTATGGCGGGTGAGGGGACAGGTGGGCAGCCCCCAGGTACTGGCAGCGTCAGTGTCCTCTGGTTTGCTTCCCTGAGTCCTCGTGCTGAGGTCCCCGGGGCTGTTCTTTCTCCCCGCCTGAGTCAAATCTTCCCCCCACCCACCGTAGGTTTGACAGCAACGCCTCGGCCAGCTCGTCAAGTAACGAGGGTGACAGCGACCGGGAGGAGAAGAAGCGGAAACAGCTCAAAAGGGCCAAGATGACCAAGGATCGCAAGAGCCGCAAGAAGACTGTGGAGGTGTGGACTCCTCTGGACCGGAGAGCGTGTGTGCATGTGTGCGTGTGCATGTGTGCATGGACCGTCTGTCCTCCTGACCTGTCCACCACTGGCAGCCTCGGTCCTCCTAGGGCTGCTTTTTGTAGCTGGTGATTCTGTCCTTAAAAGGATCGTGGAGATTTTTTGAGCTCATTTGCTTCTGGAAGAACTGAATGAGGAGATGGGGCTGGTCTGTCCCGGGGAACCTCCTGAGCTGTAGGGAGAGGACGCCACTTGAGGTCACTGTGACAAAATGCCTGAAAAAGTCACTTAGAGGAGGAAGGGTTTTGGCTCAGAGTTTCCCCATGTGGCTGCTGGTTCTAAGGCTGGCCCTGTGGGAGGCAGGATCACTGTGGTGATGGGGCGTCAGATAGAGAAGCCCTCACCCCATGGCAGTCAGGAAGCAGGAAGAGCTAGAGAGGAAGGGGCTGGGGGCAGGTTCAGTCCAGGTCAAGCTCCACGGCCCAGGCTCTTGAATTGGCCCCCATTTCCACCACCACCCATTGATACTGTTGCATGGTGACCTCACCGCTGATAAAGTTGTTGCCCCGTGATCCAGTCACCCCCAGAGATGTTCCAGGTAACCGCTTTGAGGACTTGAGGGGTGTCCAGGCAGTAGGGGACTCACGGTATCTGGGTTCTCACTTAGGCGAAGAAGGGCAAAGACCCCAATGCCCCCAAGAGGCCGATGTCTGCGTACATGCTGTGGCTCAATGCCAGCCGGGAGAAGATCAAGTCAGACCATCCTGGCATCAGCATCACGGACCTCTCCAAGAAGGCTGGCGAGATCTGGAAGGGGATGTCTAAGGAGAAGAAGGAGGTAAGGGGTGGCGGGCAGCGTGGGGAGTCGTGGCCTGGCTTTCTCCTGCACCACCCTGACTGTGGCGTGTGTCTGCATCACAGGAGTGGGACCGCAAGGCTGAGGACGCCAGGAGGGAGTATGAGAAAGCCATGAAAGAGTATGAGGGAGGCCGTGGTGAGTCTTCCAAGAGGTGAGTGGCAGCGGTGAACTCAGCGGCCCTGCAGCAGCTGTGGAGCAGATTTATCTTTGCAGGGCAGGTGTAAGAGGTGGGAGTTAAAGATCCCAGGCATTTCTGAGTGTTATAGAGCCGAGCTTCCCAAACCTGGGCCATCGTCCAAGGGTGGGTGATAAATAGGGAATTTAACTCACTGGATAGTTAGGACCCGTCTTCCTAGAGAGCTGGTTGTATTTGAAGCTATGGGAAAATTTAGAAAAAAATTCTTACAAACTAGGTGTGGTGGTTCACACCTGTAATCCAAGCACTCTGGGAGGCTGAGGCAGGAATCCTGCAGGTTTGAGGTCAGCCTGGGCAAGTTGGTAAGAAGTGTGTCTGAAAAAAGGGCTGAGGATGTGTGAGGACCCTGGGTTCAATTCCTGGTTGGGGGAAAGTCCTGTGGAGCCTAATGGAAAGTCTACTGGAATTTTGAAAGATAAAGTAACACTTTTGCACCAGCAGCAGCATCAGCCACAATCTGTTTCTCCTGACACGTGCATGTGGGACTCACTTCCTGGGGCCTTCAGTGCCACGCCTGGCCATTTGCCTTGCCAGAGTGGGGAGAGCGTGGCTGGGCTTGGGAAAGGATACGGGGCAGGTGGAAGGAACCTGAGGTTCAGCTCCATCCCCTTCTCGCTGCTCTAGGGATAAGTCAAAGAAAAAGAAGAAAGTAAAAGCGAAGATGGATAAGAAATCCACGCCCTCTCGGGGCTCATCATCCAAATCTTCGTCCAGGCAGCTAAGTGAGAGCTTTAAGAGCAAGGAATTTGTGTCCAGTGATGAGAGCTCTTCAGGCGAGAACAAGACCAAAAAGAAGAGGCGGCGGAGTGAGGTGTGGGGGGATGGAGTGGGGGGCTCATGAGTTGGGGAGTGTCTGGGCAGGTGTTGTGGAGTTGAGGTGAATGGATGGGTGCTGAGTTGGAGGCAGGGGTTCTGGGCCTTTCTCCAGGATTCTGCCCTTCCTATTAAGAGAGAGAATGCTGGTTTTCAGGACTCTGAAGATGAGGAACTGGCAAGCACCCCTCCCAGCTCAGAGGACTCAGCGTCAGGATCTGATGAATAGAGATGGAGGACTCTGCACCTGCCATCACAGCTCCAGGCTCCCACCCACATCTTGGCATCAGTCTGTCCTCCCATGATGCGCAGCCTTTGGATTGAGTGCCCTCTGAGCGTGCTTCGTGGGTGCCATGCATGTCATGGTGCAAGGGGTAGCTCCTTGTGATTGGGACAGAGTGGACGGGAGGCCGAGCAGCGAAGCACCCCAGCCCTGGTCTGTTCCTGCCAGCTGCTGGTCCTGTGTCGGTGCGGCAGGGTCAGGCGAGGCAGGCCAGTGGCTACTTTGGGGCCTATTTCTACTTTTATTTTGTATTTCTGGTCTGCAAAATCAACATTTAATAAAGGAATCTGACTTTGGAAGCCATGTCCACGTGCCTCCTTTGCAGCCCAGTCACAATTTGTCACCCACTTCGCATGGTGTGGGTAGTACCCCACCCTGTGGCGGTCTCCAGGTGTGATCTGCTCTGCTCCTGCCGGGCCAGGATCAGTTCGGGCCAGCATCAGTTCCTGCAGCCTGAGAGCAGCGCTGATGAGCGCTGATGTGATTAGCAAGGATCTCTCATCCCGGCAGCACTCCATTAACCCCGCCAAGGAGGCGCGCTGAGCTGTCTCTCCTCACCTATGAGTCAAGGGTCTTCTGGGGCCGAGATAATACAATCAGGATCGACGCTTCCCGCAGACAGGGAGTAGAAACCCGAGCCTGGAGCCGGGGAGGATAAGTGAGTGTGATGGAGTATGGGAAGCTTTTGTTTTTAGGATGAAAGAAGGGTTATAAAATCTGGGCGTTAGAATGACCCTGTTTCAGCAAAGGACGCCTGAAATGAGATATCAGCACTAAACGGGAAACTAGAGGCGCCACGCTGCCCTTCGGTGGCTTGCGATCCGAGTTTGTGCACGTGGGGTGGCCACATGGCCACGTCCTCCGGGTAGTAGCTACAAGTTTTGGGTCCTCCAGTCCCTACCTTCTTGCCGCCGCGCCTCTATGGTGCTGCAATCACGGCCAGCAGCCGGGAGGGGCCGGGTTGAGTCTCTCTAGGCTACCGTCTCGGTGGCGCGGGAGACTTGCGTCAGTCTTTCCCACCCGGAGCTCTTTATTTGCATGCTCATGAATAATTCAGCAGGGGCCGCCCCCTTCGGTGCAAGGCAGGCGAGTTCCGCAAGAGTTTTCCACGCCCACTTCCGCTTGTATATACATATCCATGAGGCGTGCGGGGGCGGGGCCTGGGCGGAGCTGAGGGTAGGACCGCGCGGGGCTCGCGGCGCCCGGGTCCCTGGGTGACGGCGACGGGGGCAACGGGGGAAAGCGGTGGGGACCGGACCGCGCCGGGTGGAGCGGAACCGGGCTGCGTGAGTGTGCGGGGCTGGCGGGCGCGCGGGCGGCGGGCTCGTGTGAGAGCTGGGGTGCGGGTGGGGTCACCCGAAAGTTTGGTGGGGCCGGTGGCGCACGGTCCGGGGCTCCTGCTGTCGGGGCCGAAGAAAGGGGGGAGGGGCGGAGGAGGGGCAAGGGCGGGGGCGGCCTCGGGCTCAGCAGGGACACCCTCCCTGCCTCCGCCCCCTCCCCAGCCTCGGCTCCGCCTCCTTCCCTGTCCCCCTCATGTCCACCCCCCTAGTCTGTCTGCTCCGCCCGCGTCCGGAGCCTAGTTCCCTGGGGTCCCCGGGATCCCCGAAACCCCTCACCCGGCTGCTCTGTTTGCAGCAGCTCCCGGGAGTGCAGCTCTGCTCCCGGGGCCGGGTGGGCGGGGGAGCCTCGATCCGCTGCGGTCCTGCAGCCACGGGCCGTGGGCTCGGTCACGCGGGCCTCCCCACGCTGCCCAGCTGGGTTTCCGAGCGGCCCCGGGGCTGCATCCCCCTCATCACAGAGGCACACCGCAGGTGCCCGGTGAGAAGGGGTCCCCGCACTGAGCCCCAGCCCGTGTTTCCGTCCACCCGCGCCGTGCCCCTCGTGATGGTGTTCAAGGACAAGGGAGCAGTCGTGGGCTCTTGGGGTTTATTTTCTCTGAGATAGACAGCCTTTCTGCCTTGCCCCTCGGCCTGGCGTGGACCTCGTACAGGTCCGTGGGCAGGCCTCCGTGGGAGTGGGCTGACCGAGGTTTTGGCGGGCTGGGTTCTCCGCTGCCTACGTGCCCGCTCCTGTCTTGGACAAGCCGGGACGCGATCACAGACGGAGGCTGGGGTGGGTTCCGCTGAGATTGGGCCGTCCCTCCTCTGAAGGTGTCCCGACGACGGTTGTAACCCTGGCCAGTGGGCAGAGAGGGCTGGGCCTAGTACCCACCAGATGTCAGGAAGCGAGTCCCTGGCCTTTAGACAGGTGGGCAGGGCATCGTCGCTCCTTAACCCCAGCCTGGAGTGTGTGTGCTAGACCGAGGATCGAGTGGCACAGATCTCCAGTGGGGGACGGACAGGAGTGGGCCTGGAGGGAAATGACCTGGGGTTTGGGGTGAGGAGAAAGTGGTAACCAGGAAGTTATTACTGCTCACAATGATAATGGCCAGATTTTCGTGGATTATCTCATTTAAATCTCTAGGGTCTATCTCTAGTCCCATTTTCCAGATAGGGAAATTGAGGCTTAGGGAAGGCATACTGCTGGAAAGCAGTAGGAGTTCCCCCTGAAGCTCAGAGGAGGGGACCCTGTTGGCTTCTACCACGTGGCTGTCACCTGGTTTATTTCCCACCCTGTCCATCAAAATTCCAGGCCAGCCCTGTCCTGAGGGTCTGGGAAGGGGGAGCCCTGGGGAGTGGATCCCCAAGTTGCCCCACCCACCGTATATTCTGCAGCCCCATCCTATCCTTGTCAGGGCCCAGCCCTGGCCGCGGCTCCTCCTTCCTCCTGGCCAGCTCTGGAAATCCAGTGGGAGGCCATTGCTATGGCAACGGGACTAGGCCCCGACTTTACCTCATCCAATTCCAAGCCGAAGCCAAAGCAATTGAGAAATTAAAGAAAAAAATGTATTCCAGATGTTTACTTTTTATGCCTTATTTTTCCGTGTTTGGATGAGACAGCCGGAGGGAGGGGGCCGGGATGTGGGGGGGAGCCACTCCCAGCTGTGAGGGGGAGGGGAGGGGCAGGGTGGGGCGGAGCCCCAGGTTGGGGAGGAGCGGGTTTTTCCCGTCTCCCGGGAGGTGATTCAGATCCCAGAGACTCCAGCGCTGGCCCTCCTGCCCTGCCTTCCTGCCTTCCTGCCTGCCTGCCTGCCTGGAGTGGGTCCTCCTGTGGGGTGCGCGGGCAGCCTGTGCCCTGCAGCTCCTGGACCCCTGTTTCTTGGGGACAGTCGAACAGACCAGAGATGAGAGGGTCTGGGCAGAGTTGAGGATGTGGCTCTGGGTACCCTTGGTGACCTCCCCGGTCCCCTCCTGAAGTGGCCTCTTCCTGCCCCACCAGCTGGCTCTGCTGGGAACAGGAGACTTCCCGGCCGACACCCAGCTGCCTGGACCCCCTTTCCCTCTGGGGTGGCAACCCCCATCTCACCCTCCTCCCACCCCTTGCCAGGCAGCGCAGGTCGCAGCATGGAGGTGTCTGCGCTCTCTGAGGGCACTGCCATGGCTTCCCCTCGGCACCGGAACTCAGATGAGGAGCCTGGACCTGATGGCCCTGAGCCAGGTATGCACAGTCTCTGTGGGGCGGGCTGGAGGGGCAGTCGGAGGGGAGGGTGCCCACGCAGACCCTGTCACCAGTTGGCCCATGGCAATTGTGGGCCCCGAGGATCTGGATGAAGCCTCATGTTTTGTGTGGGGGAAACTGAGGCACGGAAGGCCTCCCTGATCCCTGTGCAGCGGTAGGAGTGGGTGGCAGGGTTGTGTTGTGATGGGACCCGGTAGGGACCTGGAGAAAAGGCAGGTTCTGGTATGGGGTTTTTTTCCTTGTAGCTGATCTACCTCTGTTTGGCTTAGGTCAATAGTAAGTTTGCATTCCTGGTCACACACCAGATGACAGTGGGGAGGTGCCCAAGAGGGCGTGGGGGTGGGGACAAGGGCCCGGCTAGTGGAGACCTGGGCCTGGAGGAGGGCTGGCTGTCCTTAACGGGACAGCTGGACTGGGCACATGGCCTGCTGGACTTCTTCACTGGTCCATCATCAACTTGGAGGGGCTTTGGGGGGTGTGAGCCAGGGGCGAGGGCACATCGGGTTCCTTTGAGGCCCACGGCAGGGTTCGGGGTGCAGCAGCCTCTGACGACTGCCCTCCTCCCATCCACGCTTCTTTTCAGCAAGTGACCTTCGGGCCAAACCTCCTGTCAAACCCAAGCCCCGGGCGTTGCCCGCCAAGCCTGCCCTGCCCGCCAAGCCCAGCCTGCTGGTGCCTGTGGGGCCTCGGCCGCCTCGGGGCCCCCTGGCCGAGCTGCCGTCCGCCCGGAAGATGAACATGCTGGCCGGGCCCCAGCCCTACGGGGGCAGCAAGCGTCCTCTACCCTTCGCGCCAAGGCCTATGGCCGAGGCCACCTCCACTGCACAAGCTGCCCAGGAGCCTGGGAAGGAGGAACCATCCCCGTCGACACCACCTGCCCGATGTGCAGCCCCCGGGGGCGTGCGGAAAGCCCCTGCCCCGTTCCGCCCGGCCTCGGAGCGCTGCGCAGCCACCACGGTGGAGGAGATCCTCGCCAAGATGGAGCAGCCCAGGAAGGAGGTCCCGCCCAGCCCCGAGCGGCTCTGGGGCTCCCGCCTTTCCTTCAACCAGGACGGCAGCTCACGCTATGGCCCCCGCACAGCCCTCACCCGGGGCTGGTCCCAGGAGGGACCCACCGAGTACCAGGAGGAGCACAGCAAGGCCCCCAAGACCAGGTAAGGGTCGGGGACCTTTATTTGCCCTTAGCGGTTGTGTCTTGGGGATGTAGGCAGACTGCGGTCACCAAGGCCAAAATGTATTTCTGCAGCAGGCAGTGTCATGGCGACTTTTAAAGAACTGTATGTAATTCTCTGTGGGCATGGTGGCACACACCTGTCATCCCAGGACTCCGGGAGGCTGAGGCAGGAGGATTGTAAGTTTGAGCCCAGTCTGGGCAGCTTAGCAAGGAACTGAGTCTGTGTTTCAAAATAAAAGCAGTTGGGGATATAGCTCAGTGCAAAGCCCAGGGGTCCAAGCCCTAGTACCTAAAAAAAAAAGAATTCTGTTGCTGGAGCGCCAAGTGCTGAGTATAAAAGTTTTAATCTGTGTATGCTGAGAACCAGGTGCCTAGCCTGCCTCACTGACACCAGGACTGGGAAGGACCATGTTTAGACCCATTTTGGAGATAGGAAAACTGAGGCTCAAGGTGACTTGCACAGTTGCTGAGCAGGGAGGTGGAGGACAGTCTGAGCTCTGATCAGCTGTTCTGTTCTAAGACCCACACCCCTACTGCTTGCACCCACTGGGGGCAGAACTGGCCAGAACCAGAGGGGCACAGCTAGGTGGGTGGTTGATGCAGGATCTTGCTGGGTGGGAAGGCACCCCAGGAACCAGCATTGGGCAGGGAGGGCAAGCTTCAGGCATAGCTGGTTCTGGAGTACTGCCCTCCTGGCGGGGACGCTGAGGACCCTGCCCTTCCCAGAGTAGCCTTTGCAGTTGCAGACCAGGTCTGGGCAGTGCAGTCATGGTTGGTCACACAGGGCACGCTCTGACCAGGCAGGGGCGGAGGCGGGGGCAGGGACAGGTCCCCCTGCTCCCCTGCTCCAAGCAGGGCCCTGAGGATTGTGCAATGTCCTCCTCACCTCCCTGCAGCCCTGTAGGCGTGCCTAGGCTGGCGGAGCTGTGGACCAGCTGCCATGGGCTGGGGAGCTTAAACTCCTCAGATTAGGGCCGTCCTGGCCCTGTCCCCAGAGCCTGCCTTCGACCCTTGCGGTTCAGTGGGCAGGCTCATCTGGAGAGGTGCTAGGTGGGTGCCGGAGACCCTCTCCTCTCTTCCGCTTTGTTCTTGTTCTTCACGTCCTGTCTCCATCCCTCACAGGGGCCCCTCCTCTGACTTGGCTGTCAATGGGGATCTGGCTCAGCTGACTGCCTCCAAGCCACCTACTGAGGTGAGTCCCGTCACTCCCACCCCAGGCCGATCAGGGTGTTTAGCGTGGTGGGGTCCCCCTGAGGTCGTCTTCCACTGTGTGTGTAGTTCAGAAGGGGAAACTGAGGCACATGGACTTGCCTCAGGGCTGGCTAGGTCTGTCAGCTCCTTGCCCAGGGCTACTGATGACCACAGTGGGCAGGTGCGGTTCCAGCCCGAGGCAGTGCATTCGTAAACGGCAGTTATGCTGCATAGAGTGACTGCGGGACGTGCTGTTGGCACGGTGACCTGCACAGTCCACTGCGCGGCCGAGAGAGACCCTGCTGGTCCATGGGAGGGAAGAGGAGGCTGGAAGGGGAGCCTCTTCTCAGGGTTCAGAGTGGGAAGGCTTATTTTCAGGGGCTCCTCTTCCATCCCCTCTGTATCTGTTTTCCCAAGCAAACTGTAGCAGCGTGGTTCTGGTTGCTTGGAAGTTCTTGCTGGCTGGTGACCACCCCAGCCACCCTGGGATGGAAGCCGACTCTGTTCGTGTCCGTCTCTCCCTTACTAGCTTAGTGCCTGCCATAAGCAGGTGTTGGGGATGCATCAGACATGCGGTTTCCCTACTCTCTGAACCCCCCTGCCAAGGCAGGAAGGTGGAGGTGGGTATCCTCCTGCCTCAGCCTCCTGGGTGCAGGTGGGCAGCACCATGCCTGGCACTTGTGGGATCTGTGTTGGTTGTGGGAGGTAAGCACCAGGATGGATTCAGCTTGAGGAAGGTCACTTTGACTGTGACCAGAGCAGGCAGGTGTCTCGGTGAAGGAGCAGGTCCATCTGGAGACCAGAAGCCCATGGAGAACAGGCAGGCACTGCCAGCAGCCTCGGGGTGAAGAGGATGCTCTTGGTTTGGTTTGAAGATGGAAGAAACGAGAGCAGTTGGCCATGGATGGCAGGGAACTGAGGGAGGGGCAGTGACGTGGGAGAGTGGAGGCTAGGTCACTGCCCCCAGCAAGGACAGTGCCCGTCTGCGGAGGACACGGGGCGCAGTGTCCCCTGCATGGCCTCTGTGCCTGGGGTGTGAGTGCCTGGCCAGGAGCCAGGAGGGCCCTGGAGGGACATACAGGAGGTGACTGTCCCCAGAGAGGGCACCACCATAGGGAGAGGGTAGGCAGTGGGAACCCTGGATGAGTGGGGTTGGTGGGCCCTGCAGGGCACGGCACTGAGGAAGGGGGAAGAGCGGACGGACGAGGGCAGCACCCACCATGAGTGGAGCCTGGGCATTGCCTTTGTTCCCCGAGGAGCGACCTGGGGCCTTGGGCGAAGGTGGCCCGCTGCCCAAGGCCGTCTTGGGTCAGAACAGTGGGCCATGGTTGCAGGGATCCCAGAGCTGCAGTTTCTAGAACTAAGGGTTTGTAGGAGGTGCCTGTGACTGGGTTTGGGGGTCAAGGCTGAAGGGCATGGGCTGTGGAGCCAGAATATCACAGAGCTGGGGGGCGGAGCCAGGGCTGGGCCCTCGGGGCCAACCAGACCTGGCCTGGAGCCCGGACAGAGCCTGAAGGGGGCTGCCGTGGCCGGGTGACCAGGGCCACGTGTTCCAGGTCAGTGTCAGACGGAGCAGGCCAAGGGGTACCGGAGCCTGGTGCCCTCAGGGTTGCCTGTACGAGCCACTGCCCAACAGCAGAGAACAGTGGCAGTGGTGCGAGGTCCCATTGGGGAAGCGGGGGCTGAGACCCGTGGAGAGACCGTCCTGCCTCTGCTCCTGGGGACGGCAGTGGACCCTGGATTTAGGGTCTCCTCCCTCCTGGATGACCCTCAGATGAGCGAGCTTTGGTGTGGCTTTTGGTGAAGCTTTTGGTGTGGCAGTGGAAAGAGTGGCCCGCTCCCCGCCTGCAGGAGGGCTCAGGACCTAGAAGGTGAAGTGTCACCACCCTGACTGTGATGGTCCCTGACTGCCTAGGTTCTGGTTTCTTGTCCTGGTTGTGGCTTGAGGTGTCTGGGGCTGGAGGTACGGCAGGCCGGTGAGCTGTGACTGACATCCTGGACCTCTGTCTTGCAGGTTTCCGTCAAGGCCTTGGCCCCCTCCAGTCTGCGCTGCCCTGTGGATGTCGCTAGCCCAGTCCCAGACTCACCCCAGCCCCCTGCACTCCCCGAGAGCTCTCCCCAGCATGGGCAGCTCTCTGGAGCCCAAAGCCCTGCGGCTTCTCCCTGCCATCCTGTGACACTCCTGCCCCTGAGCACTGCCCAGCCCGTGGCTGCTGAGGGCCTCTGCCAGTCCCCCAGCCTGGGGCTGCCCTCCAAAGCAGCCTCTGGACACCCCAGTCCTGAGCACCCCCCAGCCAGCCCACCTCGGCCCCTGATTGAGGCGGGTGAGGTGCCAGAGCTCAGGAGGACATTTCTGTCCAGGGAGGAGGTGGCCTCTAAGGGTGACCCTGAACTCCGTCCTGCCAGCCTGGCTCAGCGCCGCTTCTCGGAAGGGGTCATCCGGCCGCCCACCCAGGACCAGGAAAGGCTGGGGGGCTCACTGGCTGCCCTGCCCCAGGCCCCGGGGAGCCAGCTGGCCCTGGATCCTCCCTTTGGGAGTGGGACAGAGTCCAGCTGGAGCCTGTCACAGTCCTTCGAGTGGAGCTTCCCCTCGCAGCCCTCCGGCCTGGGCCCTTGGCACCTGGATGCCCCACCTCCCTCCCCCATCACTGAAGCTAGTGAGGCCGCTGAGGCTGCTGAAGCCAGCAGCTGTGCTGTGTCCCAACAGGGGGAGGTGGCCCAGGCCCCTCCTGGGGACACAGGGAAGCCTATTTCTGAGGTGCAGGGGGAAGACCCAGGGTCCGCCCCATCCCCTGAGTTTCTGTCCACATCAGAGGCCCCACTCCTGCTGCGGGCCGAGGAAGGGTCGGAGCCCCAGGAGCTGCCACCTAGACAGGAGGCCCCTCTCCCTGCGGTCACCACAGAGGTCGCCCTATCCCTGCTGGAGCCTGTCCTGGGCCAGCGGCAGCCAGCACCCCCCGACCAGCCCTGTGTGCTCTTTGCTGATGGCTCCAGCCCTGGCCAGGCGTTGCCTGTGGAGGAAGTGGTAACTTTGGCCCAGGCCGAGACCACCCAGCCCGCCACAGAGGCCCAGGACTGTCTTCCGGCATCCCCGGAGCCTGTGGGGCCTGGCGGCAGCTCTTCCTGGCTGGACGAGCTCTTGGCCTCCCCACCGCTGCCGAAGGACAAGCCGTCCCCAAGTGCCCGGCCCGAGGTGAGGACATGTGTGGGGTGTGGGGGCCTGGCTGGGGGGGCCTTGTCCTTTTGGTGTGGACAAGGTATGACGGAAAATTGGGGGTAGCTGTGCGCCAGCGACTGCATGGGATGGTGCCAAGGTTTAGCTGTGGTGCAGGTTCAAAACCTGAGACCTGAAGTGGTGAGCCGAGGGGCTTGGGAGAGAACCTTTAAGTTTCAAGGGCCTATATTTTATTTCATTTGGGGGTCCTGGGGGTGCCCCAGGGCTGTGAGCCTGCTAGGCAAGTGGCCTGCACCAAGGCATTCCAGGTTCCTTTGCTGTTTTATAATAATAGCATTGATCTGGGCATGGTGGTACACTTCGGTAATCCCAGCACATGGGAGGCTGAGGCAGCATCTCGGTGAATTTGAGGCTAGCCAAGACCACACAGTTCAAAACCAGCTTGAACTATGTAGCTAGACTCTGCCTCAAAAGAGTGGCATTTGTCTCTTGGTGTTGCGCTGCGGGTAAGATGCGATGCAGAAGATGCCAGGTGCTGTGTGCGCTGCTGAGGGTGCAGTCCACTGTTGTCAGAGTATTGTGCCAGGCAGAGTAAGCCAAAGCCTAGAGCTGGGGTCCTTCCCCAGCAGCCCAGCAGGCCTGCCGGGGTTCATACCCTGGCTCTGCCGTCTGTGTGCCTGTGTGACCTTGCGTGTGTGACACCGTCGCCCTCTGCCATGGTGTCCATCTGCGAGACCAGGCGGCCCTGGGCTCCTGGGAGTGCTGCGCTGGCCCTGTTCTCCTGCAGGCTGCTTGAGGTTTCCCAGCCCAGCTCGCTGGCAGGGGTGGGGCAGGAGAGCGGGAAGGGTTAAGACTCCGCAGTAGGTGTGTCTGTCCCGGGCAGGCGGTGACTCAACTGTGGCCTCTGGGCGGGGCTGGGCTGCCGGCTGCAGCTGCTGGGCCCAGGGAGCAGGGCCAGGGCAAGGAGCAGGAGCCAGCAGTCGCCCGACAGGTCCTGACGAGGGAGCGGCCCAGCCCCGTCCCACTACCACTGCTGCCGCACCCAGCAGCCCAGGGCAGTCAACTGCGTGTGGGCGGAGGCCATGGCTGGGCCCGGGGACCCTGAGGAGACCAGCATGTCCATCCTGCAGCGGCTCCTGGCCAATGCGGCCCTGCGGGACGAGGCGGGCAGGCTTCGAGACCCTGAGCCAGGGACCAGCCTGCTTCGGGCAGGGGTGAGTGAGGGAGGCTGGTGGGGCAGCCAGCCCAGTGCTCACAGCAGCCCTGCGAGCCGAGAGAGTGCAGAGGGGTTCTGGATCGGCCTTGGGCTGAGGGCCCTGCCTGCTGCTGGGGAGCTGCAGAGAGGCTGGGCGCCATTGGTCCTGCGGGTGGACCTCTCCCCGCCGGGCAGAGAGCCAGGAGTTGCCCAAGGCTGTAAACATGACCCCGGGGCCCGAAGTGGAGTGCCCGTCAGTGCCAGGCTGCGCAGGCACGCCCCTCAGGGGAGCTCGTTTGTGCAGTGGTACCTGTCCCCGGTGAAGCCAGTGAAGGCCGAGGACCCGAGGCCCAGCGTGGTTGGGCCTTTGGCGATGTGCTGACCCTCACAGAGCTGGAACCCCACCCCGGGCTCAGGCCAGCGGGCGATCTGACTTCGCCCTGCATCGATTCCTGCTCTGATTACCTCTGAGCATTGTTTCTTTGTGTTTCTTTTCGTTGCTCCCAGGGACTCCTTGGCTGGGCCCAGAAGGATCTACAGAGTGAATTTGGGATCGCAGCAGACCCCTACCCCAGCAGCATGGGGCCTTCTAGTTGGTCCCACACTGCTCCTCAGGACTATGGCCATGGGGGCATCCACCCCAGTGGAAACTTAGTCCTGGGGGACCGGGACTGGGCTGGTGTGTGCGGCCCAGGAGCCACAGAGGGGAGTGGAAGGGAGTGGGCTGACGTTGGCAGTAGCCCAGTCCTGAGTCACATGTGCACCTCAGAGCAGCTCGATGCCCACGACCGGGTGGCTGGAACGCCTACCCTGCTGAGCACCCAAAGCTGGGAGACTAGTGCCCAGGACCAGGAACTGGGGAAGAGGGACTCCCTGGAGACAGTCTCCAGCCGGGATGCAGAAATCCAGGACCAGGAACCTGGGAAGAGGGACCCCTGGAACACAGTGTCCAGCCAGGATGCAGAAA
The DNA here is from genome assembly GCA_004027295.1 of Dolichotis patagonum. NCBI lineage: Eukaryota > Metazoa > Chordata > Mammalia > Rodentia > Caviidae > Dolichotis > Dolichotis patagonum. The sequence goes on along the minus strand of PVJX010014768.1, from coordinate 21,500 downwards.
TCGAGGACCAGGAACTGGGGAAGAGGGACCCCCAGGACACAGTCTCCAGCCGGGAGGCTGAAGTCCAGGACCAGGAACCAAGGGAGAGGATCTCCCAGGACACGGTCTCCCACTGGGATGCGGAAGTCCAGGACCAGGAACCAGGGGAGAGGGACCCCCAGGACACGGTCTCCTGTTGGGATGCAGAAGTCCAGGACCAGGAACCAGGGCAGAGGAACTCCCGGGACGTGGTCTCCAGCTGGGAGGTGGAAGTCCAGGACCAGGATCCCCAGGACACGGTCTCCCATTGGGGTGCAGAAGTCCAGGACCTGGAACCAGGGAAGAGGGACCCCCAGGACACGGTCTCCCATTGGGATGCGGAAGTCCAGGACCAGGAACCAGGGGAGAGGGACCCCCGGGACACAGTCTCAGGTCTCTGTGCAGAGCCCCAGGATGCCCAGGACCGGGAGTTCGGGAAGAGGGACTCGCTGGGGGTCTGTGGCAGCCGTGAGCCCAGGCTTTGGGACTGGGACTTCGGGGTGAGAGACTGTCTGGGTGCCCGTACCCACCAGGCCCCAGGGGCGCGGGCGCTCGAGTCGGGGAATGAGGAGCCCTGCGGCTACAGCAGCCAAGATGCCGAGGCACAGGACCGGGAGTTTGAGAAGAGGGACTCCCAGCATGGTGCATTCGACTGCCGGGCAGCGGCGCGGTGGGACCAGGGGCTCCACCCGAGTGCCTGGATCCAGTGCGGTGACAGTGACTGCGTGCAGGATGGGGGCTTCAGCCCACAGGTGGCCCAGCAGCAGCAGGAGTTTGAGACTACTTCAAGCAGCCAGGACGCTTGGACTTCGGACCGACTGGAGGAGCCCTCCGGGGAGTTGCTCAGTCCCAGTGCCCCCCGGCTGCAGGGAGACCAGGGCAGAGGGCTGGGTGGTGACAGCAGCCAGCAGGTGGCAGGGCCTGAGGGCCCTGGGGACAGGGACACCAGGAAGCGAGGCTGGGCTGGCGAGTTGAGCCTGGGTGTTGCACCACAGCCTGAGGCATCTTTGAGCCCGGGGCTTCGGGACTGGGGGGAGGACTCGCACCTGGAGCCTGCCACTAGGAGCTCCCAGTTTGGTATCATCGGGGACGACCGAGGGAGCAGTGCCAGCCCGAGCGCCCCTCTTAGTGCAGGAGGTGGCCACTTTGTGTCCCCTGGGGAAATGGTGGCCAGGCCTGTGGACTGGGCTGACCAGCTGGGTCTCAGGAACTTGGATGTGTCCAGCTGTAGGGCCTCAGGGGGCTTGGCTGAAGCCAGAGACGTGGCCGTGGGCCAGGTGGGCTGGCCGGACCACCAGGGCGTGCAAGACAGTGGCCCAGCCAGCTGCTCAGAGGCGCAAGGGTCTGGGGAGTGTGTCGGGGTTGGCATAGGCGAGCAGGCTTGGACTGTGGGCCGTGGGGTGCAGAGCTTGGTTGGGGTTGGGGAGCCTGGAGGCTGCAGCCTAGCCAGAGAAAATGGAGTGGGACAGACAGACTGGTCTGGCATGGAGGCCAGCGAGTTCCTTAGGTCCAGGGAGCGTGGGGTGGGACAGGCAGACTGGACACCTGACCTGGGGCTGGGGGACATGGACCCTGGGGTCACCTGCAGCCCCGGGGGCCCCAGAGAGCTGGTAGGGAGCCTGGGGGGCTGGCGGGATGACCTGGGTCTGAGGAATTTGGAGGTGCCCTGTGTTCCAGAGTCAGGGGGTGCCCGGAGCTGTGGTGTGGGCCAGGTGGACTGGGCCCATGATAGAGGGCTCCAGATTGAGGGGTTCCCCAGAGTCCCCAGTGAAGCCAGAGAGCGGGGCGTGGGAGCGGCAGGGCCTGGCCCGGAGCCCAGCTTCAGGAGCAGTGGGAGCTTGTCCCCCGGCTTGGAGACCAGGGAGTCAGGGGTCGGTGAGACCACTGGACCGGAGAGCCAGGGCGGAGATGGCCTGGTGCCTTCCTCAGAGATGCAGGCTTCAAACTCTGGAGCAGAGCTGGGAGGAGCGGCCGGCCTCGCAACCAGGTAAGGGGCATCTTGGGTGGGCACGGGGAGGCTGCAGGAGTCTTTCCCTCGGACTTTTCACATTGGGCAGACGCTGACCTTTGGCTGTGAGTGTTCTGCTTTTCAGACTTGGTGCTGAGGTGGGACACACACAGGTGTGGGGCATGTGTGGAGGGTGCATGGATTGTCTCACCAGGTACCACTCGGACCTCCTGGGTGAGCTGGAGCCTAGTGGTGCCCCTGGGTATGGCAGGTATACGAGGACCCTGCCACTTCCTGCCTCACAATGGTGCCCTCCATCCTCTTCCAAGGTTAATGAGGCAGCAGTCCTGAGCCCCTGGGGCAGCCGTGCAAGAGCCCAGGGTGGTGGGGTCTAGCTGAGGGAGGGCGTGGCAGAGCAGCAGCACTCCCACATCCCAGCCTGCCTTGTGGGTGCTGGCACCAGCTGCTACAGTGGCTTTGGGCCTCCTGGAGAGGCTGTGACAGGCAGTGCCTCTGTTGCTAGTGTCTCCGCCCCCAGAGGCCTGGTCTCCAGCGAGTAGGAGGCTGGCAGCTCCCAGCCCTGAAACCCTGGCCCGAGGGGAGGGCAGGTGTGGTGGGGGCTGTGCTGTGCAGGAGCAGATGGGAGTGGGAGGAGCAGAGGGCCTGGGGCCCCAGGGCTGGGGGTGGCAGCCAAGGGTGCTGGGACCTGGCTGTTCCAGGAGCTCGGGTTGGGTCAGGGGTACAGGGCTAAGGTGAGGCTTCTGAGCTTCCAGACAGCATGGGTCTGTGGGGCTTGGTTGGCCGCCCCCATGGCTGCCTGCTGACCATCAGTGCTCCCCAGCCGCCCTGAGAGGGAACTCTGCCCCAGCCCAGGGCATGGAGCTGCCAGTGGCCCAGCTTGTCTCTGCCCACCGCAGGCTGGGCCTGAGGGTTAGGGTCCAGGGGGCGTGGACAGGGTCCTGAGGTTGACCGGGCCTGCCAACGGGCTTTGTGGCATGGGGATTGATATAACATTGAGGGGCCTTCCTGGTAAGGATGCAGGTGCTGGGGCCCCAGGTGCACCCCATGCTCTCAGTCGCCTTCCCTGTGACCTGGATCAGCCCTGTACACTCCGTGGAGGCTCGGGGTCTCCAGTGCGGGTCACATAGTTCCTGGACGGAGCCGTGGGGCAGCTGAGCAGGGGAAGCCACGCCATGGAAAGTTCCTCTCTAAGGGAGGTCTGGCAGCCTACCACAGCAGGAAGTGCTGGAGATTGGCTTGGAGCGGTCTGGCCCCGGGCCCAGCTGCGCCCCGGCCTCTGAGACCTCAGGCAAGCGCCTACTCCTCCAGGGCCCGAGGCCCTCGCTCTAAGTTAGGGGTACTTTGCTCCTAGTGCCCACGGCGTTTTGGGTGGAGACTAAAGGTTAGGTTTGGGGTTAGAATGCCTATGAGTGACAGCTGCAGGTCTCTGGTTGTGGTCATCACCAAAAAAGTGTTAGCCACACATGTTTGGATCTGTTTTGGAGTTCAGTGGTGGTATCCTTGAAGTGAGGCCCTCAGGAGTTTCTTTTGTTTTTTCTGTTTCTTTCCAGACAGGATATTGCTGTGTAGCCCAGGCTGGCCTTGGGCTCACGGCAGTCCTGTCTCAGCCTCCCCAGTGCTAGGATGGTAGGCATGTGCCACCACGCCTGGCTCCTTGGGGACATTTTTCTTATTGCCCTCATGTGGGACAGAGAATCCTTGATGATAATATCGTCTGACACAGCTGAGCCCAGGCTGGTGCAGAGGTTGGCTCGGAAGTGCTCGGTCCTCTTTTGCTCTGGTCTCCTGCTCCTCCTGCACCTGCCCTGGGCCCCTCAGTGCAGAGGTGACAGCTGTGTCTCTGGGTGCCCCATGATCCTTTCATGTGGGGCACTGAGGCCCGGGGCCCTGTGACTTGCAGGTTCCCAGGCTTGGACCCTGCATACCCCAGGGGCTGCTCCTTATCCAGGTCGCGCCCCTCCATCCTGGTCACAGGAAGCCACAGCTCTGCAGATCCCTGTGTGAGGTGGGGGTGGGGGCGGGGCAGGGCCAACACCTGGTGTCCAGGGCCAAAGGAGGTGCTGAGGAGGAGAGGGCCTCATGGTTCCACTTACCTGGTGCAGGTCCCCCTGTAGCGCTGGGGCTCCAATAGCCCCTGTCTGGGAGGCAGGGAGGGCTCTGCTGGGCCTCACTCCCCACCTGTTTCCCTGTCAGGAGGCCCTGTCAGGCAGCAGTCAGGGTGCTGGGATGGGCAGGGCCATGGCCTTCTACTGACCTCTGCCCGCCTTGATGCTTCAGGGTGACCTGGCTCTGACACCGGCCAGCCCTGCAGCACTGGTTTCCCTGGGTCAGCAGCTGCGGGGCAGACCACCTCCACCGTGGCCCTCCCGGCCCTTGCCCTCTGCGCGGCGTTGACTCACCTGGGTGCATGTAGGAGAAGGCGCTGAGAAGTGGACAGCACCTGTGCTCCGCCTGGCAGCTGGGGTGGGCAAGGTGTTGGGTGTGAGGTCGCAGAAGGCAGACACCATTCGAGCTGCATGGAGGGTGAGGGGACCCTACTGTGCTGGGCACCTGGACAGGCAGTGGGGACCAGGAGTGCCAGAACTGAGCTGGGGTGGGGCCTCTGTGCTGTCCGAAGAGGGACCAAGTGTTGGGGAGCTTCCCAGGTCCCCAGCTTATGCAAGGTGGCCAATGTGTCCTGGCCCAGTTCTCCTGGCCCTGGTCCTGTGAGTCTAGGGGAGAAAGATACCGTATTGCCCAGTACTTGGGAGGCTGAGGCAGGAGAATTGTCACGAGTTCAAGGCCAGCCTCAAGGCCAGTCTCATAGTGAGACCCTGTCTCAAAAATGAAAAAAACAAAAAACGAACCCAGAGAGGCCCAGCACTGGGGCAGGGGCTGAACATGATATAGGTGAGGCAGGCAAGTGGGCTGGAGCCCCCAAGTGACCTTGGTGCTCCTCTGGGGATGGTGACACGTGGGCAGGAGCCTGGAGTGGGGCAGTGGCTGACTCCTGAGCACCAACCCAGGTGAGAGGATGCCGGGCCTGTGAGGGACGTGTTCCTGGGCAGTCCCTCAGGTCGGTCCCCTTTCCCCCAGCAGGTGTCCAGCCCGCTCCCCACCTCCTGGTGCCCAGGGCCTGCGAGAGGGGCCACTGGTGACTGATGGTGCCAAGGCGCTGGGCCTCCGGGAATCGCCAGTCTCGGGGCTCAGCATCCTGTTGGAGCAGGCAGGAGCTGTGGCAGGTGGTGACCAGGGGGAGCCCGTGGAGCCCAGTGGGGATCCCCTGCCCAGCCGGAGGCCCCAGCCGGACGGCGAAGCCAGCTGTGTAGAGGAGGTGGACGGCACCTGGGGCCTCACAGGGCCCAGGTGCGGAGAGCAGGACCAAACACTGAACCCCCAGCGGCCGCCCCCCGGGCCTCCAGCCAGCGGCCCCAGCCAGGACTTCTCCTTCATCGAGGTCAGTGTCGGGGGCCCAGCCGGGCCGGGGAGTGCGGGAGGCAGCAGCTGGCGCGTCACGGGCATTGCTCTTGTCCCCACCAGGATACTGAGGTCCTGGACAGCACCATGTTCCGGAGCCGCGCCCACCTGGGCCGCAAGCGAGGGCACCGGGCCCCGGCCATCCGCCCCGGGGGCACCCTGGGGCTGGCGGAAGCTGCAGACTCTGACGCGCGCCTCTTCCAGGACTCCTCAGGTACGACCGCTGCGTGCGTGACCGCCGTGCGCCTGACGCCGGGTGTGTGTCTGGGGGCGCGTGGCCTTGGAGTGGTTGGGGCTGCCTGGGGCCTGCTGTGCCACGGCCATCTTCCCCGCCCCTGCAGAGCCACGGGCATCCCGGGTGCCATCCTCAGACGAGGAGGTGGTGGAGGAGCCGCAGAGCCGCCGCACGCGGGTGTCCTTGGGCCCCAAGGGGCTGAAAGTCAACCTCTTCCCTGGCCTGAGCCCAGCAGCCCTGAAGGTAGTGTGTGGTCCCCCAACCCTGTCCCCTTCTCCGTCACCCCACCATCCTCAGAGGGCCCTGAGGGCCTGCGTGTACCTGTCCCAGACCCTCAGGGACGCAGGTGTTCCTGGGCAGGGCCTGACGGGAGGGAGGGTGCTGGGCAGGCCGAGGGAGTTTGAGGCTTGGCTGAGACCCCCGCGGTGGTCAGGGCCGCTTGTGGCTGCGCTGTCCAGGCCTGGTGCTCCAGCACCCCCCGCGGTGGTCATCTGCTCCTCGTCCTCGCACCTCTGCTTATCGTCCCGCTGGGCTCCTTCTGCAGGCCAAGCTGCGCTCCCGGAACCGCTCAGCTGAGGAGCCAGAGTCGGCGGAGGGCAAGGGCGGCCAGAAAGAGTCTGCTGTGCAGCGCTCCAAGTCCTGCAAGGTCCCAGGGCTGGGGAAGCCCCTCGCGTTGCCCCCCAAGCCAGAGAAGTCCTCAGGGTAGGTGACGGGCTCCGGGGTTCCCCGATGGTCTGGGATTAGCCTGGGAGGGGCGACCCCGTTTCACAGCAGAGGGAAACTGAGGCCTTAGTTGTTGTGAACCTGCCGCAGCGCCCCCTCCCGGCTGGGGGGCCCCCGTCTCTGTCCCGGGAGTTCACTTCCTGGACTGTCCCTCTGCCTTGCAGGTCCGAAGGGTCCTCGCCCAACTGGCTGCAAGCCCTGAAGCTGAAGAAGAAGAAGGTGTGAGGGCTGCAGGTGAGGCCCTGCTCCCCGTGCGAGGCTGTGCGCCCTCCCTCCAGCCTGGCTGGCAGAGAGGAGGGGTCCCTCCCGTGGGGTGGGCGGGAGGACCCCCAGCAGAGCAGGCTGGGGGCGGAGGAGGGGAGGCCCAGGCTCCCCCCGACTCCGGTCTCTGTACCCACAGGTCTCCCTCGGCAGTCTAGGGCCGAGCTTCTTCCTGTGGGGTCCCTGATCGGGAACCTGGCAGCAGCCTCTGTCCCCCGGCCTCCGAGGAGCGCTGGGGACAGGTTTATGCACTTTGTATCGCCTCCTCGGCCCCCCTGCGCCTCCCACCTGGCCCTGCCTCTGCCAGAGGGGTCGAGGGTCTGGCCCCTCCTCCTCCTGCCATTGCCTCAGCCTCCCGTGGGTTTTTTTGATACTGATTTCTAGTTTTTATAAAGGCCTTCGATTTTTATAACGGGTGAAGCTTCCCTGCCCCTCGAGGCGCTTTAGGGAGACCAATGACGTTTTACCACTTGAAACATTCAATAAAGCGTTTTGGGAATCCGTGCTGCCCACCGCTATGTTCGGAGATGTGTGCGGCTGGCACCCACCTTATCTGCGTCCCCTCCCTCCCATCCGGCGTCCCTACAGCGCTGCCTTGGTCGCACCCTTCGCCCCAGCAGCCGGACCTGGAAAGGCTGGCACTATGGTGCGTGCGGCCCACGTGGGTCAGTCACGGGGGACCCAAGTTCCTGCCCTGTTGAGACTCAGCTGTCTTCTCAGCTGTCTTCTGGGTGCAGTATCACAGGGTGGGGGGTACAGAGGAGGAAGAGGAGGCGGGGTCGGGTGGGACGTCATCTGCAGGCTGCCCTGCCAGGACCACAGGCGATGCCTGGACCCCAGCAAAGGCGTCCTGGGACCGGAAGCCCCAGGTCAGAGCTGGGCAGGTTCCAAGTCAAGCAGAGCCTTTGCTGGCTCGTGGGCAGTCATTGTGACCAGGTCCCATGGGGAGGGCTGGACAGCTCTCTGGGGCCCCATCCAGGGCACTGGTCTCACCCTAAGGCCAGGGCGTGAGTCCATCACCCCCTGCCAGTGTGGGGGCTGGAACCTGAGGGTGTATGGGTTGCAGACCCTGGGCCACAACCTTCCCTGCCCAGAGCTCCTCTGTGATCCCGAGTCAGCATGGGAACTGCAAGGCAGGGGCACAGGACAGACGTCACTCCAGGGCAGAAATGGGCCTTCAGGGGATGCCAGTGGAGGCTGCCTGCCCAGGGTCAGGGGGCTCCTACCCTCGCTCCCTGGCTGAGATGGGCACTGTGTGGTCTCCAGCTAGGGCGACCCCGTGTGCCCCAGGCTGAGGCAGCCATCGAAGCCCTGGCCCCACCTGGCCCCCCAGGGTGGCACCAAGGGGGTGGTGGCACTGGGCAGCAAGTGTGGGGCTGTGACACTGCGGGGCTAGGGTTCCAACATAAGCGCCCTGGGGGGTTCCCTGTGGTCACAGTGCAGCTGCCATCCTCAGCAGCTCCAGCTCGGGTGATGCAAAGGCCTATGCAAAGGGAGACTGGAAAAGGTGCTTTTGCCCAGGCACCTCAGGCTGGCCTGGCTCCTGTCTGCCTGGCTCCGGTCTGCTTCACACTGGAGGAGCAGGAGGCATCCCCTGTCCCCAGCCTAGCTGTCTGCTGTCTTGGTTTCCCCCAACTCTCCGGCCTGTGTCAGGGCCGGCACCACCCCCTAGCCTAAACATCTCTGCCTCTGCTGACCTTGGAAACCAACTTGTTTACCCGTATCTCTTTGCCTTTTGTTTTGGTCTCGTTCGAGATAGGGTCTCACTGTGTAGCACAGGCTGGCCTTGAATATGTGGTGCTCCTCCTGTCTCAGCCTCCTGAGTGCTGGGATAATAGGTGTGCATTACCATGCCTGGTCTGCCTTTTGAGTTTTAAAATATGAGTATGGGGCTGTCTATCTAACTGGAGAATCTCACCCAAGCCATGGGCCTCAGCAAGGTGCACATACACAGTTTCCCAAGCCTGCCTGGAACCAGTCATCCCCCCCGCTTCCTGGAGCCGGTGATCCTCCCTGGGGAGGCCTTCGGGGTGCTTATTCATAGAGCACAGCACCCCTGCAGGTCCGGGGCCGGGAGATGGGCTGGGAGTCTGCGTCCTGGGAGGTCCCCAAGGTGGGGAGGAAGGCATGGGCTGCGTGGGTGCCAGGGGCTGCCTGGCTCCAGGCCCTGTAGTGTGGGCTGTGCCCTGTCCCCTCTCTGAGGAGCCGGGCTGGCCACGGCCCAAACCAAACACCTCGGGCTCATTAATGGACGAAGGCGGCGGCTCAGGAAGGCAGAGCTGGCTCTGCGGTGTGGGCTGGGCTTCCCGCCCCTGCCCCTGCCCCGTCTGTCCAGGGAGTGATTTAGAGCCTTTGTCTGAGACAGAGAGGGGTAACACACACACTGTCACACACATGTATACACACGCGCACACATGTACACGTTCATGCACAGTCATCGGCCATCAAGGCGAGTGCATCTGACAAATAATAGAACAGGGAAGGAAATGCCATCTTGTCACGCAACCCTTGCTTGGGTGGGGCCTGGGCTTCTCCGGAGCGGCCTCGGGGTCTGGAAAGCCACTGGACTCCTGTATGGGGGGACCCTAGACAACCCAGCAGGCCATTCCATTCCCATTGGAGGTGGCCAAGCCCCGAGAGCCACTCAGAAGGCAGCATCTCGCCAACTTACTGCCCGTGGTTTCTGCCCTGCGGGACAGGGCGGGGCTGTCATTGGCGCCTGTGGTGTCTTCCGCAGTGCCTGCTCCTGCTTTTCAAGTGCCGGGAGGGAACGGGCCCATCACACTGAGCCCCTTGCTCAGTTTTCTCTGCAACAGGGTCTCACTTAGCTTCGCAGGCTGGGCTCAGACTTCTGTTCTCTTGCTCGGGGTACCTGCATAGTCCGGGGAGACCCCCCCAAGGGAAGCCTCACACTGTGACCTGCACGCCAGGCGAGGGAAGTCAACCCTGTCCTGAGCTGCAGGGGACGCTGAATCGCCCTGATGCTGTCCACACCCAGTGGTCCAGGAGCCAGGGTTGGTGCCTGGGTGCAGGAACTAGCCTGTGACTGGCCACGACCTCAGTGTCCAGTGGGGCGGGGTGAGGCGGGGCAGCAGGGTGTCACTGGAGGGTTTCAGAGGCTGCCGCCACAGTTAGGAGCTTCTCCCCAGTGTCCTGTCCCTCCAGTGTGGCCCAGCGCCCCCCACTCCAGGGCAGCGTGTCCAAGAGGGCCAGGATCCCCCAGGGTTAGTCGGAGCCTCTTTGAGCCTCAAGAGTGAGGGGTGGACATGGAAGGTGGATAGTGATGAGGCTGTGATCCAGGGACTGGCAAGGTCTGGGCGGCCCTGCCCTGGAACACGGCCTGGTCCACCGTCCTATTGCCATGGAGATGGAGGACCGTGGTGGACCCAGTTTTCTTGGGGCCGACCCGCCCCCTCCCCAGCTCACCTGGGGGCACCCTTTGGCCTCTTCCCCTGCCATCAAAGTGCCCCTCACAGTGGGGTTGGGAAACCCACTGGCAGCCCACAGGGCTCCCCACTACCCTGAGGACAGTGCCAGGCCAGTGGTTGGAGCTGCCCGGGTGTGGAGTGGTAAAGTGGTTTTTAATCGCTGCCCAAGGAACGACTCTTATTGTGTTATATTTATATAGCACTTTGCCTCCAAGGGCCCGGCACCCATCCATTCATTTATTTTTTATAAAAGCAGCATTTATTGAATATTTGTCTGATGACAAAAGCCAAGCATATTTATCGTGGAGCACCTGGAAAGTACAGGAAAGGAAAGCAGGGGAGGAGAAGCTGCCTGGAACCTCACCGCCAGAGGCACCACGGCTGACTTTCGTTCAGAAGGGGGCTCAGGATAGATTTAGATTTGCACAGGAGCTGAAATGATCTCATAGTGCCCAGCCCCCACCCCCTTCCCCCGAGTGTTAGTTAATATCTTCACGTTAGCTCGTATGTCCCGTGAAGAAAACAAATAATAGCAATAGATTATTGTTAGATAAAATGCATAGTTTATTGAATTTCTTTAACTTCTATTTTTTTCTTTTGGTTTTCTGCAACAGAGTCTCACAATGTAGTTCAGGCTGGCCTTGAACCTGTAGCAGTCCTCCTGCCTCAGCCTCCTGAGTGCTGGGATCACAGGCATACACTACCACCCCAGCTATTTCTTATTTTCAGGGGAGGTGCTGGGGATGGTAGCCAGGGCCTCACGCATACCAGGCAAGTGCTCTACTACCCAACTAATAATGTCTTTTTTTTTTTCTTTTGTCTTTTTGTGGCAGGGTCTCACTGTGCAGTTCAGGCTGGCCTTGAGCTCACTTTGTAACACAGGCTGGTCTCAAATTTGCAATGATCCTCCTGCCTCAGCCTCCCTCGTATTGGGATTACTGGCCTGCACCACCACACCTGGCCACTTGTTTTTTTTAAATATTGCCCCAGGATTCTCTTGGACCCCGCATGACATGTTCCCATTGTGTCTCTGTAGGTGGCCCTTGACCTGCGGGTTCTCCTTGTTTCCAATGACCTTGACAGTTTGGAGACCCTGCAGAGCATCCTCCTGTGTGAGTTTGGCAGGTTTCCCACTCCCGAGGAGGCCTCTGGGGCTCAGGGAGGTGAGGGCAGCAGCTGTGTGCCCGCTGTATCCATCCCAGCTGGGGCACAGGGCATCTCCATGACTGGTGCGGCTGACTCTCCCCTGGTCAACCGGATGGATGAGTGCTGGCCGTTGTCCCCTTCGGGCCACTCTGTCTGCTCTCTTGGGGAGGAAGTCACCAACTGCTGTGTGTGTGTGTCATGCGTTTGCTTCTAGCCTAACCCTACACACACACACTCACATACTCATCCACACCCCGTCCCGGAATGCCAGTGTTCACTTGGGCGCTCCTTAAGGACTGAGCCCCGGGCCTGGCTCCACCTGGCCGCTCTCCCCACCTTGTTTCTGGCAGTGTTCGAGTGTTGGCACAGGCCACCCCTCCAAACCGGTCTGTGCTTTGGTTTCATCATTCATTAAAAACAAAATCATGCCACACTGACTCTTTGCCAGACACTGCACCCCAGGCTGTCACCACAGGGGTTGGCCTACTCCTTGTTGCTGGGACATGGGACCTGACACCGATGATTTCGAGGAGGCGAGGTTCATTTTGGCTCACGGTTTAGAAGTTTCAGCACTTACCTGGTTGGGTGCCTCCAGGAGAATGCCAGAGCAGAAGGGCATGATGAGGCTGAGCTGCTCACAGCATGGTGGGCAGGAAGTGGAGTCTAGGGAGGAGCCAGAAGGGATAATGTCCTTCCAGGTCACGCTCATGGTGACCCCAGCCCTAACAGCAAGCCAGCCTTGAGCCCCATGAAACGATCACCTCCCCAAAGCCCCACTTCTGAGTGCATGAGGCTTTGTGGGGGGATACCTGGATATGAATCATAACAGTAGAGGTGCTGCTGTCTTCACAGTACGGGTGGGAGCAGGTTTTTCAGTGGTTAGCAGTCTGTAAGTGGCTAGAGATGGAATTCAGAGCCCAGGGGTCACCCCTGGCCAAGCGTGACCAGACTGGCCCTGGGCATCCAGAGAGCGGGGCTCAGACAGGAGCAGCTTCGGGGAGTCACTTCACTGTGCCTCAGTTCCCTTCCTACCCTACGGGGCACTCGCACTGCCTTCCTCCCAGGGCTGCAGCAGCCTTAAACTGTCTAAAATAGACCTTGGCTCATGGCAAGCAGCCAAGCGGGGTTATAAATAACGCTGTGTTCATTTCCCACTTGTGTTGTATCCATTAATTCATTCATTTTCTGTGCACCATCCATCCATCTGTCCATCTGTGCATCTGTCCACCCATTGATCTGTCCATCTACCCACCCATCTGTCTGTCCATCTGTTCATTTGTCCATCCATCCATCCAGGATCCATCCATCCGTCAGCCTCAGTTTCTCCATCTACGATGGGAACTGAAATGAAATGAAAATTAATTTTTAGCGAAGATGGCATCTGACTGTTGTAGCCCCAGGCTGGTGTGCAGGGGGTCCTCACGGGCATGAGACCTGGTGTGGACACCTGGTCAGCACAGGACATCACAGCCCGAAATTCTGGCTAAAAAAATGCTGCTGCCTTCCACCACCCCAACACTGTGGGGAAATTCTTGGCCTGTCTTTGTGCCATGCTCCCTTTTGGCAGGCTGACGAGACAGAATACACAGACTAACAAAGTTAATGATGCTGAAATAGTTATCAAACTACTAGGAAAGAAATTAGTGATACAGCAACACATATGCTTATTTAACGTGCATTACACAACACTCTGTTATGGGGGGCCTGATCATTGCCATTTTGGGGTGATAATAATGCACAGTGCTTTGAGGATTCTGTAATTTCTGTGTTAGCCGTGAATGTACCAGCACTGCTCCTGGTAAGACAGTATCAGTGGTCCGATTGTAGGCTGTGGCCTCAGAATAGGGAGAAATGGTGCATTTCAGGTGGAGATCAGTGCATCATTTCCCTTCCTCAATCCAGGTCCACTGACGACTGAGTTCTCAGCCTCACATAGAGGACAGAACCGGGGTGCTGGGGTCCTTCCCAGCTCCGAGAACCTTGGCCCTGGGACTTGGCCTCCATGGTCTCTCAGGCTTGGCCTGGCTTCCAGCATACAGAGAAGTTTCAGAGAAGGGCTGGCAGGTCCCCGGGGGCCTTGCCCTGCTGATCGATGGCTACTGCAGATCTATTGACCAGCCCTTTGTTTACGGGAAGCTGCCTTTCTATGTTAACCCCAGCCTGCCTGACCTGGACGTGGGGCCTGCTGTGCTGCAAGGCAGGACGGGGCCTTGGCCCAGCTAGGCTGCTAAGCAGGTCTGTCTGGATGTGCGGGGGGCCGTGGGCTTCTGCCCTGCTCAGCTCTCTCCCTGGGACCCATGCAGTGAGCGCGCGCGCACACACACACACACACACACACACACACAGAGCGAGAGATAGCTGCAGACTCAGATCACGCTGGTGAGAAAGAGCTTAGGGCATAGCTTTGGGGTGCTGGGGAGGTGGGCAGGGCCTCCCTACATCCCCTGCTTTCAGTCCCTGGCATCCTGCATGGGCGTCACCAACAGCAGCCCCTCTCCTTAGCTCTGCATCAGGCTCCCTGGGGCTTTCGTTCCCTATCGAGTCACCCCAAAGGCAGTGCCCATCTCACCCTGAAGCCTCCCTTAGCTTTTGCACAGGGAGTGAGGTGGACACGGGGTGCTGCGACCCTGTCAGGGTCAGTGCAGCCCCACGGGTGCTCTATGGGCACTTCTCGTTCCCACCAGGGACTGGCAGACAGTCACGGGGGCACGGGGGCTACTGTCCCCCACCCTGTGCTCCAGATGTCGGGAAATAGAGATAGTTTTCCATTGCGCTGGCCTGAGTGGAACCCTGTGCCTGTCCCATCCTGCCTGGGCCGGATGTGAATCCTCCTCCTCCGACACCCGTCTGTCCCTCACGGAGGCCCGTCCTCTTGGCTTTCAGAGTGCCTGTCACAGCGCTGTGTGGGTCACATTCAAGTCACCCTGAGGGAGCTGAGTATGGGCCGGCAGCGTCCAGCCGTGCCAGGGCTGGCAGCGGAGGAAGTGCAGGCTCCCTTCAGTCCTCACGGCCTGGGGCAGGTGTGGGCCAGGGCAGGCGTGGCCTGTGAGATACCCCGAGAGTCGGAGGCCACCTTCGCACGGCCCTTCCCTGTGTACTCATGGCTGCTGGCTGCACGGAGAACCCTGAGCTAAGTGTGACTGCGCTCGGGGAAGGCTCCGTGCCATTTGCAGTCTTGAGTCTCCCCCGGGGGTCCAGCACAGGTCCTGGTGGAAGAGGGGCAGCACTGCACTGCGCTGTCCAGCAGCCTGCTGGGAAGTCCTGGCAGGGGAGTTCACAGCAGCAGACTAGGAAGGAGGGAGGAGGTGCCTAGCAGGGTACTCAACCTGAGCAAAGGCCAGGGAGGGAAACCTTTGGCCAACCCTAAATATCGTGTAAGATACTTAGGATTACGTGAGAAACCCAAGTATAAATAATTTGTGTTGTTATTTTTTGGAGACAGGGTCTCACTATGTAGTTCAGGCTGGCCTTGAACTTGCAGTAATCTTCCTGCCTCAGTCTCCCAAGTGCTTGGATTAGGACATACACTACCACACTCAGCTGAATAATTTTTTTTCCTGAATGATTTTTTAGAATAAAATAAAAGATACACCAGAAGGAAATCAGGGAGGTAGAGCTTTTGCAAGTGGGAAGGCCATCCGGAGACGGCAGGAAGGAGGAGAGAGGGGAAGGGGAATTCGAAGAATTCAGCGGGGCTAGGCATAGGACCTGCTCCCTGAGATGAATGTAGCATTGTGTACTGCAAACCTGCGCTGTGCTGATCACCTTTCTAAGCGATGAGGCTCTCACAACCAGGCTTCTCTTAGGTTGCTGTGGCTGGTGTAAGAGATTGCCCCAGACTTACCGGAATTTAATTTTCTCATGGTTCTGAGGTGCCCCTGGGCTTCTGGCAGCCACCTCCTCACGGAGTCCTTGAGTGGCCCCTGCCATGTGCCCTGGTGTCTCTCTGCGTCCACCGTCAGATGGGCTCAGGGCTGCCCTAGGGTCCTCCTGATCCAGCCTTGTTTGCAAGGGGATCTCGGGGCCTTCAGAGCTGTTGCTCTAACTGGGAGGAGCAAGATGCAGCCTGTGAGCAGAGGCCACTTGGAAGAGGGACAGATGGCCAGGGGTGACGTCGGGGACTGGGCTTCACATTTGGGGCCCCAGAGGCACCGGCTCCCTTTTCCGGCCTGGGATACCCGTGGGAAAGGAAAGCCTCTGTCTTCCTCTCCCCAGTGCTCCCCCAGTTTGGGAGTGGCCTCTCTCAGGGGTCCACCTTGGCCCTGTGCCAGGGCTCTGGGGCTCCCCAAAGCCCAGGGGGTGGGGTGAGAACTTTGCTTAGACACAGCTGGCATGCAGAGCCCAGCTCAGCAGTCTGGTGGCAGGGAGGGTGCAGGAGCCAGGTCCCCATATCCCTGCTGGGGTCAGGAGGCCGGAGGCCCCTGTGGCCTCCCCAGGGTCGAAGTGAGACCTCCCCTCTCTGCTTCCTGCTTTCCATCCCTGAGCTGAGAGCCAAGGGTCAGAGCAGGCCCGCGAGGTCCAGCTCTTCTGGTGCTTTTAGCTTGCAGCTGAGACGGAAGTTGGAGGAGAGCACAGAGGGGGTGGAGCCACCTTCCCCAGCCCCTGGGGAGAGTCACCCCACATTCCAGAGGCCTGGGAACATGCTTTCCTGGGCCGGGATGAGGAGGGACATTCCAACTGGTTAACTCTTTAAGCACTTGTTTTTTCTTTTTCCTTTATTTATTTTTGAAGCACTGGAGATTGAGCATAGGCTCTTCACACTGAACTACACTCCCAGCTGCTTTTTATTTTATTATTTTGAGGCAAGGTCTTGCTAAATCATTAAGTTGCCCAGGATGGGCTAGAACTTGAAATCTTTCCGCCTCAGCCCCCCAGTGTGCTGGGATTACAGGCATGTGACGTCACACCCTGCTTTTAAATGCTTTTATCCAGGTATTACATACAGGAGGTAGTCACTGTAGAGCTGGCCTGCTGTTTTACACAGGAATTCAGGGGAGTAAACAGAGATGAAGATACAGAGCAGCTAGCTCCTCCCTGGTGCCCCCTCCTGGGGGGCTGGATAGAAGGAACCACACAACAGCACTCTTTCCTGTCTCTGCTCTGGGTCCTGGGAGGCTTGTGGTGGCCTAGCCACCGTTGGGCAGGGTGTGGGCTGGGCCAGGAGAAGGGTCCAGCCTCTCCCTCACTGGCTGAGTCCCTGCTGCAGTTGGAGAGTGCTCCCCCCAAGTTCTTGTGTGAGAAGCTTCACCCCGAGTTCCCACGTGGATGGTGCTTGAGGACCAGGAGGGGTTATGGCGAATGCCTTCGATGACACTGGTAGCTTTGCAGGAGGAAGACGAGGGACACAGCTGCTCCCTCAGGCCACGCCATGCTGCCCGTGGCCTCGGCCTCACCAGCTCCTGGCCCCGCAGCTGAGGAAACTCCTGTTTTTACCTCTGCTCTGCGGCACTCGGCTGCAGCAACAGAAAGATGAAGGCTGCCGTGTGTGGGAAGTCTCAGGACCCTGGCCAGCGCTCTGTGAGGCCACGCTGCGTGGACACTGCCTGTGGGTCCATCCCCCAGGGCCCTTCGTGCTCCTGAACTGAGCTGGTATCTCCAGCCTAGCTGCTGTCCATTCATGGTGCCCCCCGCTGAGGCCACAGACACAGAATAGAGAGACTTCATCACCTGGTCCCCCGGGTCACACCCCCGTCCTGACCAAGCTCTCGACCACAAAACTCAGCCACAGAACATGGTAGCTGTTTTCCAAGGTACAGCTGTGGGGTAACGGAAGCCACAGTGATGGGTCTAGGGGTGGAGAGTGGCCGGCCCTGGGAGGGAGCTTGGCCAGGCCACCTGGGAGAGGGTGCGGAGATCTGTGCCCTGGCCTGCTCTGCTCTCATCCAGCTTTCCTTAGAGCTCTTCCTGTAGATTTGGACAGGTTGGTCACCTCCTTGTCCTGTGCCAGTGGGAGAAAAGACACCTCGGGGGAGGGAGCAGCTCCAGTGCTGACCTGGGCCTCCTGTCAGAGAATGGAGGAGTGCGGGGAAGACCGAGGGGTGCAGCGGGATCCTGGGCAGTCCTCACTCAAGAGAGGTGTGCTTCACCCCCAGGATCGTCTCAGTGGCCTGGGGAGGGGACCTCGCCTGGGAGGAGGACTTTGGCACCAAGGCAATCAGGCAGCACTCAGGCCTAGCTCTGTGTCGGGCCTTTGATCCACACTGTGAACTGCCATGAAATCGGTCTTACCAGAGCCTGGGCTCCTTCCGCTCTGTCTTTGGAGCAGCTGCCCATGGTTCCGGAGCCCACATGTGACTCAGTGGGGCTCCCCACCCCTGTCCCCATCCCGTGGACTCACCGTGCTGCCTGCTCTGGGGCAGCTCTGCATCTGTGATGGCTTTTCTGTGGCTTTTCCAGGGGGCCCTGGAAACCACTCTTGCCTCAAGCAGGTGTGTGGGGAAGACTTAGATTTATTTTATTGAAAAAGCACCTTTATTGAGACATAAACCATGAAGCAATCATAAAAGCACCCATTTAAGATATGCAACTTGCTGGGGATTTAGCTCAGTGGCATAAGTGCCTGCCTGGCAAGCGCAAGGTGGTGAGTTTGACCCTGGCACCAAAAAATGAATGAAATGAAATGAAATAAAATAAAATAAAATATGTAACTTCCAGGTGTCCAGTGCAGTCCCAGGATACTTTCATCCCCTCCCAGAGACCTCTGTCCCCTCTCCTCACTGTCTCCCCTCTGTGCACCCTCTGCCTTGCTCTGTAGAGTTCTGGTTGTGCTGTGTGAACAGACCATGCAGTGTGCGGACCTCTGTGCTGGCTTCTTATGATCAGCATATTTCCAGGTTTATCCATTTGACAGTACACGTCAGGGTTTTGTTCACTTTTCTTAGCAAATGATGTTCCCTCATGTGACGACACCGTGTTTTATTTGGTGTGAGCGTGTGACTCAGCTTTCCTGGTGCTGAGACACAATCCCTGACACTCACGAGTTAAGGGAGGAGAGGTTTAGGTTGGCTTACAGCTTCAGGGGATTCAGTCCATGGCTGGCTGGCTCCAAGGCAGGAACATCATGGCAGAAGGGTGCGGCAGAGGAGCACTGCTCACTCACAGTGGCCACGAAGCAGAGATCAAAGGCAGGAGCCAGGGAGGGAGGGAGTTAGACCTGGGAAGGCATGGCCCACGACACACCTCTTCTAGCCAGACCCACTTCCCAACAGTGCATTTAGCACATTCAATATGGCGCCCCAGCGTCTGATGGCACGAGACTTAGGGGGACAGTCTAGATCAAAACCATAACAGTGGTTGCTTGGGTTGTTTCTGCTTTTTGCTTGTGAAGAATTGTGATGTGACAAAGATTTGTGTCCCTCCTTATGCCGATGCATATTCTATCTCACAGGAAGAGGTGCACACCCAGGAAAGGAATGGCTGGGTTACATGGCAACCCGTGGCCAGCTTTGGGGGACTCCAGCCTGTTTTCCAAGCAGTGGCGTTTGGTCCTCATCCCCACCAATGGGTGCTGGGGCTCTGCTTTCCCCCATTCTCGGCAGGGCTGGCCTGAAGTGCGGTGTGAGGTTGTGCGTCCGGGTTTTCATATTGCCCTGGTGGCTGGTGTTGCTGACCGCCTTCCCATCAGCTCGGTGGCCTGTGCTATGTCTGCTATGGAGAGACAGGCTCTCGAGCCCTTTCCGGACTTGAGTGTTGACTGTGGAGCTGGGCAGCTCTTTAAATATGGTCTGTACAGGTCCCGCACGCTGTCCACCTTACAGGGCCTTTGGGGAAGCTCGTTCCTGACAGCCTACTTCCTGTGCTTGCTGGCTGGAGAACGGAAACAGGGCATTGGCTCGTCCACGTGGTACCACAGGGCTCCCACACATTCCAGCGCTGGGAACAGGTCCCAGGGGTCTTCCCCTTCCCTCTCTTTCCTTGGGCTTCTCGGGTCAGGTGAGTGCAGGGGTGCATCAGCAGGGCTTGTGCGGCTCACCCTCCCTTACCCCAAGAGTGGGGTATGTTCTCCTCCTCCTCCCGTCCCTTTCTTTTGCAAACCTCTCTCCTAAGAGGGATACTTTTATCCAAGGATGGTGGTGAACATCTACAACCCCAGAGCCCTGGGAGGCTGAGGCAGGAGGATGGCAGGTTCAAGCCCAGCCTGGACAACTGAATGACTTAGTGAGACCTTGTCTCAAAGTAAAAACATACAAAAGGGTTGGGGGTATGGCTCAGCGTAGTAGCCCTGGGTTCAATCCTCAGTGTTGTGTACACACACACACACAATCAAACCAAAACAGCAACGATAAAAAACCAAAGCGAAGGAGACTTTTCAAAGGAACCTGGCATGGCATGACACAGCCCCTGGGTGGCAGCAAAACTAAACAAAAAGCCCAGGCTGGGGGCGGCTTCTCAGCCCAGAGAGGAGCCTTTGTCGGTCTCCCAGGCAGTGCAGTGGGCTGGGGCTGCGGGGCGGAGGTTGGTGTGTGTGGCTGTGAGGACTGTGCCCTCACACCAGCAAGGAGGGGAGGGATGGGACAGTGCTGCCTTTTGTCTGAGGACAAATCTTTATTTTATTTTATTTTATTTTATTTTATTTTATTTTATTTTGAAGAGAGTAAGACCAAATGACACAAAGCAGAATAGAGCCAAGCAAAACAAAACAGTGAACACGACAATAGGAAATCAACAGTGGCTACCAAAATGCCTTTTGTTGTCTTCAGAGTAGCTGCCCATACCATCAGACCAATTAAAATGTAAAAAAATAGGATAAAATCAATCAAAACAAAACAGTGAAAGCAGTGCAGATCTTTGAAACTAGATTATAGGAAAACAACAATGGTTACCATAATAGATTTTGTTGTCTTTGAAATAGCTGCCCATACCTTCCCATATAATAAAATCAAACAAAACAAAACAGAATAAAACCAAACAAAACAGAACAATGAGAATGATACATGGCTTCAAAACAAGATAATAGGAAAGCAACAATGGCTACCATAATATATCTTGTTATCTTCAAAATTGCTGCCCAGAGCATCAGACATGATAAAATCAAACATAGCAAGACAGAATAAAACCAAGCAAGACAAAACAATGAAAATGATACAGAACTTCAAAACAAGAGGATAAGAAATTAACAGTGACTGCTGCCTTCCCTTTTCAGACACCCCCCTCACAGTATCCATGGTGCATTTCGGATCCACTGACTCCCTCTGTCCCTCATGCTCGGGAGATGACACGACGTTCACTGAGGACAGATCTTGGCAGCGAGGTTCCTGTCTGTGATGCTGTGGCACTGAGCCTGGTGCTGGGCACCGCACACTCCTGACTCTCCAAGGAGACATGAGACCCGGATGGGTGGCGGGCTGTGTCCCCCAGCCAGCCTCTCGGGGCTGGGCCGAATCCGGCCATCTGCGCTTCATGCTGTGCACCTCAGGAGGTGTCCTCCATCCTGGGCACCCTCGCACCTGGCCCTGAGCAGAATGGGCACTCACGGTCACAGTGTCCTTGCCTTGGGCCTCGCCCTGGGGACTGGTGAGCTGCGGAGCAGAGCAGGGTGTGAGAGGCACTGGGGCGCACAGGCTGGGGTGACTTCTGTCCCCTGAGGCCCCTTCTCCCAATTTCCCTCCTGCTCAGCGGGATCACAGTCTGGGGGCAGAGGGGCACTGTGAGGGTCGCAGGAGACCAAGGCTGAGTGTGGGCAAGGTTTGTACTTTTCAGGCTGTTCACAGGACTCGGGAGGAGGATGGCTGGGCGATGGGCCGAGGTTGTGGTCATGGGGCCTGTGATGCAGTCCCTCTGCCACTGGCCCGCTGTGTGCCCTGGGTGAGCCCTGGTCTCCCCGAGCCTTGGTTCCTATGCTGTAACCTGTGGGTGGTCACAGCGCCTGGACTGTGCACTGTTGTGAAGCTGAGCATGTTTAGCTGTGTGTCTTAGACAGGGGAGGTGGCTGATGAGAGCTGGCTGTGCAACCCACCTGTCATGTTTATGACCAGGGAGGATGTGGACACTGACTTCGGGACCCGGATGGTGCTTCTATCCTGACCCAGGTCTGCATCTCTGCATGCCACCATGAGAAGGCTAAGAGGCAGAGTGTCCTGAGGGCTGTGGGAGCTGAGTCATGTATCCCCCATTCCACCCATCCACCCATCCATCCATCCATCCATCTACCCACCCATCCATCCACCTGTCCATCCACCCATCCATCCACCCATCCATCCACTCATCCACCCATCCATCCTCCCATCCATGCATTTGTCCATCCATCCATCCATCCATCCATCCA
>PVJX010014767.1:0-44116 GCA_004027295.1 Dolichotis patagonum | reverse complement strand
CACAGGGCCTAGCAGGCCTGCTCTAAACTGCCCTTGCAATGGTTCCAAGGGTGCAGTGCTTGAGAATGTGTGCTGAAAAAACTCCTAGCTCTTAAAGCAAATGAACAATATTGACTTATATTCATCCTTTTAGTTTTTCAAAGGACATTTTTCCTTTAGTTAAACTTGAATTTTTGGCATTAGGCCTCATTATGCATAATGTGATTAGATTTTGGTAGAAAAACCTTTTTCATTAAAATCTAACTGTAACTGGTCTAACTGTAAAACTAAATGTAAGAGGCTTTTTAAAAAGTTAACTGCTGTACATGATTCTCTACAGCAAGAAAGAAAAAATTTTTGGAGTAACTAAAGACTTTGAAAATAGGCTGGTATGAATATTAGCTGATTTGATAAATGTAACTTTGTATATACTGACAATTACTGCTGTTAAAAGTTTATTAGAAAATATATAATTCTTTTATTTTCCTCTTCGTTTAAGCTTTGATGTTCACAAGAAGTGTCCCCTGTGTGAGTTAATGTTCCCTCCCAACTACGATCAGAGCAAATTTGAGGAGCACGTGGAGAGTCACTGGAAGGTGTGCCCGATGTGCAGTGAGCAGTTCCCACCCGATTACGATCAGCAGGGGTTTGAAAGGCATGTTCAGACCCATTTTGATCAGAATGTTCTAAACTTTGACTAATTATTTTTATTAAGAGGTAATACATATTAGCAGTTTAGAAGATACCACCTCAGACCACTAAGGAGATCATAAATTGTCATGTACCCACTATGGCACTTTTCAGACCTAAGAGCTACTTTGATTTTTGGTGTTACTAGTGTCAGGGTCAGTCTTTGGCTTATCAATAAATATAATTTTAGCCTTTGTTAATCTTACTTGCTTTAAGAAAAGTTCATGTGTGTTTATATCTTTTATTTATTCCCTGGTTTGCAGAATTGTATGAATAAAGGATAGAGGAATTATTTTAATATTACTACACTGAAAAAATGTGATAGTATGCTAGATTACTTAGCAGAGTATTTACAAGTCTCTGTTGACCTTGTTGATTGAGCATGACTACTAAATATTATGTAATAAAAAGCATCGATCATTAAGAGTTTTGTGAAGTAATTCTTTGAATCAGAAAGGTCCATAGTTTAGTCCATGGTAGTTTTTAAATGTTCTTTAGAAACGGAACTGCATGTAGAATGGTAATACATGCCTGAAAATATTCTTTTTATATATGAAATATTGGCTCTAGAAATAGAAAGTATATTTTGCTAATTTTGACAGAAATTTTTAGAGTAACTTGAATATTTTTAAACTACATTTAATTTGTATTTAAAATGAATGGGAAAATGGAAAGATAAGTCAGTACAGTTTGTTTTATATGAAATGACCTCATAATGCGGCACAAAAATCACAGAGTATGTATCAGGATCCTTTTCACGTTTCCCTAATGAGAGTATAAATTTGAAATAACGTTCTCAGTAAGTGCGTACATTATACAATGTAATGTATAAACCCAAATCAAAGTAATATGTATCTTTAGTTATGTCTCTGTTGTGTAGTATTCATCAACATTAAAGAAGATACATTTTTGGAGGTCTTGTAGTTTCATTGTCAAGTTTATTTGCAGTAGTTTTTCATTAACCTAGCATCTTCACATTTTTTTGTGTATGCCTTGGGCCATTAATGACTTTCTGTATTTCTTTTTTATAATAACTGTGAATGTCAAGAATTGTAGACCATGTGGACGGCTCTCCTTAAATACAGAACAGTCGTCTCTGCATTAGTTAAACCAACCCCTAGCTCCATGTACTGATACATTCAGAGCTGGTTAAGCAGTTGCCGAGTCTTCAGGTAGCTCTGAGCAGTGGGGAAGGCCAGCTGAGGTACTGACCTCAGCTGGTGTAATCCTTAAAGCCAGACAAGCTGCCTGTTGCTTCGCATTGCATTCTCTATAAACGGTTGAGCACAGCAGATAGCAGAGCCACATAGCTCCGAATATGTCAACTGGGGATGAGTCTTAAGAGGCTATGACTTCCCAGGGCACAAAAGTTTACATATCAGAAACTAAAGCAATAGTCTCCTAAATCATTCAAATGCTACCCCAACTGAGATAAGCAGATTGGTCCTTCTACATACCCTTCTCCCTGCATATTGCAGAGGTGCTTTCTTACCACTGGCCAACTCAGCTCACATTACTCATGTAATTCCCACCATTCTCATTGCCTCTCATCCTCAAGCCACTCCCTTCTCCATGAGATAAAAAAATTCTGGGCGAGGCCTTGGACCAAGACCTTCGTTCTGTGTATCCTCACTTGGACTGGACTTGGGATTCCTTGGGATTATAAATAAGTCTTAGGTGTCTTTATTCTTACTGTCAGTTGCACTGGAGCTGCTAGATTGAAATTAACTTGCCAGAATTCCAGTAACGTTTCCATGTGGTTACAAATACAACTGCAGACTGAGAGGAAAACAAAGGAATTACAGTATTTGGATTACATTATTATATAAGGGATTGCAATTGGGATTACAATAAAGAATTGCAAGTACTAACATTTAATTTGCCATTTTGGTACCTGTCAAAAATGTTAAGGCTTGTTCTGACCAAACTAGTTAAGATGTTAGTCTAATATTTAGACTGTGGCACTCTGTGAAGGACATACATACCCTGTCACTTGTATTTATGGGAGCAGAAGTTGTGTATTGTTGGAATCCTCTAAAAAAGGTTTTGAGTCTAGGGAAAACCAGTGTTAGGCATTAGATGCCAGCTGTTAGATTGCAGAAGCCCAGGGAGGCAGTGGCATTGAAGTTACTCGGGAAACGTGTTTCAGCTTCTGGGTAAAGTTACATGACAGGGAAAACACGTTCACTTTTGTTGCAGTTAATAATTATGGACCATGTAATCTCAAAACACCCTTTGAACACTGCAGTATACCATTGGTCCAAGGAGAATAGTCACCTTACTAGCTTTTAAATTTTAAGTAATGCTTGGTCCCAAGTTGATGATTTGTTACTGATAGAAAACTAATCCAGTATAATAATTATGTGATCTGAATTTGACAAAATGATAGGCTGCCTAAGGTAAAAGCACTGAACCAGATAAATTAGCTACCATGGGTAACTTCTTACCGTTTTTCCATAATGGACACTAATGAAAATAAAGAGCCATATTTATTTATTTTGGGTCAGAGACAGTTTATTTTAAGTGTGATTTCATTTACATTTATAAGCAGCTTTTTCTTGACAGGAATTTTAATTAAATTGCCTTCAGTTCTAAAACCTCGGTCACTTTCAAACTTAATGTGCTCTGTCTCCAACAAAACATATGAAAATATAATTTAAAGCACAGTTTTCACAGACACGGTACAATACATTCACTATACACGGTATAACAAAATATTCCCATCCTTACCTGTTTAGTAATACTGTCACAATGAATAATAAGTAAGTAGAAACTGGAATTTGTTTTATCATTGAAAGAAATTTAACATGCACAATGACTATTTTATGACTGTTTAGCTACAGAACTACTGATCCAGCCTATATTTTCTTGCACTAGAAGGAGCAAAGCTAAACATTAATTGCTGGCCTAAAATTTTTTTGGTCAACTGTAGGTAGATATGAAATAGCCAAGTAGGGCCTTCTTATGCACCAACTAGTTGATTCTCATGTCTGGATCACCCTTTCAAATGTATAGGATAACACTGTATATTCAGGACCAAGACCACTCTTCAGAGAGCTGAGAAGATTTTTAGTGGGCAGTGTCTTTGTAAGTACTTTAAAATCTCTCATTATGAGGGATTCATAACTTACGAATATAGAAGCTTACCGCATCTGTTTAACAGAATTGTCATCTTTTCAAAATGTCTGAAAACTTGGGGAGGGATCCGTTTCCCAGCCACACGTAAGACTTTTTTCATCAAATGGGGACATGGGAAGAAACTTACAAGTAACTGGGAGTTTGTTTTTAACCGGTGTGTACTGTGGGCAGAT
Organism: Dolichotis patagonum; assembly: GCA_004027295.1. NCBI lineage: Eukaryota > Metazoa > Chordata > Mammalia > Rodentia > Caviidae > Dolichotis > Dolichotis patagonum. The sequence goes on along the minus strand of PVJX010014767.1, from coordinate 40,136 downwards.
AGCTGTCTCAAAGCAATTGTTATTGCATAATTAGGCAATTGGTAAACTCTTGTGTTAAGGAATAGCACTTGGGAGAAAAGAACACTCAAGGCATGGTACTGTCGGTGAGAAAAACTTCAGGAATGGTCCACATGTAGGTCACACTAATGGGTTGTATTAGTTACTCTTCTTTGACCACCTGCTGCAAGAAGCACTTAATTGTCAATAAGGCTCATTTTCATATTTCGGCAATATGTTTTATAAAGCTAAACAGACATTTCCAATGATTATGCAGACATCTACAATGTGATGGGAAAAGTGCTTTTAAAGTAAGTCTCAAAACAATGAATATGAAAAAGAGGCAATTAGGGCCTTTACAGAGATGTTCCTCTTTGACACATGCTTAGAATTTTAATTCTGATTTGCAACCCACAGGTTTGTTAGGGCAGTGGCTGCAAGAATTGGCAACACATAAACATGAAATTGTTGGCAATAGAGAACTACAAAGTGCTCGAAAACTCCATCTGAAGATGGAAGCCACAACTAAATTTCACACACACAAAATTTGTACTGGTTTCCAAACAGATTTCAGGGAAAAAGTATTTCACTAAGTTGTTATCTTGGTCCTCAAATAATACGTATAAATTGAATTCCTTACACCCAACAGGCACTCAACACGTGTTAATGAGTGAACTGAATAGAATGTTTTGTACAAAATGCCACTTGTAACACTAAAATGATTGGTAAGTCAGATGGCAAGATTTTCAGCTTTTTAAAGGGCAAAAGGGTTTGCAAGATAATATAAAACACAGAAAGCACACCTTTTATGCATGTTATTTAAATATGAAAATATTTTTAGCATATTATGTTACACATTCTTTTTTATTTATAGTTCCATTACCTAATGTCTTTCTACTCACAAATACTAACTCCATTATGTAAGGCATGGTAACCAGTTCAATAATGAAGGTATTATTTTGGTTTTGAACATAGGTGAGTTGATGTGTTGAAAAACTTCAGTCACATTACAATCTTGAAAACAAATCTCAAGTGCCAGCCCCTCCTCCCCCCCAATTAATATCACTGCAATACAACTAAACAATATGCAACATGCCCTCAATTTTATTTTTGTTTTGGGGGAAATGTGCTGAAGAACCTAGAGCTTTTTTTTTTCTTTTTTAAATTTAGCACCTTATATCAAAGAATGAAAATGAGTATGATGATTACATGTGCAAATGTACAAAATCATTAACTCTACAAAGATACATCATTCCAAAATTACAGAAAAAATTTAAAGCATGCATTTAATTCTTTTAAGGGTTGCTGAATGCTTCCCCTGAAAAAAGGTGGCTGTTTTCAAAATCAGCAACTGCTGGTGAGGATTTCTTGGCACAGTTATGACCAGCATGTTATTGCTGCATCTTCCTGATAATCTCAGCCGACACCGGGGGGTGGAAGTTGATTGTGTGGTGCCGCAGGCCCTGAGCTGTCTTGTAACTCTTCCCACACCGACATTTGAATGGTTTGCGGACACGGATCTGTGTTCTGTGACCATTCTTAGCATGGTACTTTATGCCATTCACATTCTGTGGGGAAGACAAAATGTTACTTATTAGATGGAGTCACATCTGTCACTCAGGAAAACCTCAGTCTGGGTGCAGATTGCAAAATGAAGTGTATTCTGGATGGCACCTGTTTATAGAGAGTAGGCTTCAAGAACAGCCTGGTGTTGTTAACCATAGGCCGTTAGGGACTGTCTCACACACACACACACATACACACACAGGTAACAAAATTTCAAACCTGCTTCAATTCCTTTGAAAATGAAAGTACTGGTGTCTTGGAATTTACATACAGTTATAGATCTGGACTCACACGCTGTGTAAAGGAAATTAAATTGGCAGTTTCCTCTGCCTGGAACTTTCTTTCTGAACCATGTTTTCATTCTGAAGACAGTTAACAATAGACAGTCCTATAAAAATCCTCAGGATGACCGGTAAAATATCTCCTAAAGAAAAACGAAAGAGGTTAGAGAGTCTCGGAGTTTAACACTTGTATATAACTTTTTGAGTGGGAAGCTCAGTTTGTCTTCCTTCCAGATTACTAGTGCAATAGCCCTACACCACACCAAGTTACACCCTCCCTAAGTAAAGGATTCCAACACAGTGTTCCGCTCTGCTTTCCACAGGATGCCCTGAATGAGCTGCTAGAAATCGGGGACATTTTGCTGCTGTTCCATGCTGTTCCAGTGCTGACACATGGCACCCAGCAATTACTTGTGTGTAAACTTGTTAGAGCAGCAGCTCCCAAGACCTCACTCAGGTTTGGGAAGAAACTGAGAGGGTTACTACTAAAAATCACGAAGTACTATGTATTAGGCCGCTTTGCCATTGCTGGACACAATACCCAACGTTCGAGACTTGAGAGGTTTCACTTGGCTCACGGTTTGGGGCCCGATGTGGCCCCTTGGCAGGTGCCCCCAGGCAGGTGCGTCGGTGTGTCGCTGTGGAAAGGCTGGGCAGCTCCCAGCAGAGAGCAGAGCAGGGGAAGCGCGCCAGAGAGGAATGGGAGGGACTCGAACGGTGTCTGAGGCCACGGACACCAAACCCCCAGACACACACCACCTGCTAGGCGCTGCTCAATCCATTAACTTGACGTATCAGGATGAGTGGTCACACAGTATTTTTCTCTTAGAGATTTGCACTACGTGCTAATACTTCTTTTTTAAAGCCCTGTGGTAGAGAACCCTGCTTGACTTTGAAGAGGGAAGGGGTGGAAACCAAGCAGCCACCAGATGAGAGGTGTTCATGGTCTCAGGGTTGCTCAGTAAGCTGAAGGCAGGACAAACAGCCTCTTCCCAGAACGGCTGGCTCTGGGCCTTCTGCAGCTTCACTTTCACCTTGTCCTGGTGGCGCCAATCCTCTCTCACAGTGAGGATGCGCAGGCTGTGTGTGTGTGGGGGGATCAGAGCTTGTTGGGGCGGAAGAGGGGATGCGGAGTACCAGTGGCAGAATCAGTCAGACCCGCCAAGGCTTTAGGGTGGGATTTCCTGGGCCCTCACTGTACAGTGGTCCCACAAAGGCACAGCTACAGGGATGAAGAGGGCACCTCTTGTGTCTGGCTCAGTGTAGCCTTCAGAGGACTCCAGCCACAGCTGGTGGCCACAGTAACTGCACCCTGGGAAGACCTCCTGAGCTGAGCTGAGTTGCACCAGTCAGTGCACAGCACTGTATTTCAAGCTGTGTGCTTTGGGAGGGAGAAAAGAATAATAATTTTAGCCATTAGAAAAACACTTCAAGTCCTGTTATCCCAGCCCTAGAGAGGCTGAGGCATGAGGCACGCCATGAGTAGAAGGCCAGCGTGGGCTACGTAGTGAGTTCAAGGCCAACCGAACTACATAGTGAGACTCTGTCTAAAAAAGCCAACAAGAACAAAAAGAGTTCCAAATTTAACACAGCAGAAAGCCATCTTCACAATGCTAGACATGGGCATCTGCTTGCTTTCTAACATCCTATTTATCAGCTCAGTGAATATTCACTGAGCACCCAATGGTATCCTTTTCCATGGCCAAGACATTTCCTGTCTTTAGTTTGAAGGGATTTGCTACAGGATGGATCATCAAACCCCGCTACCTCCCTGCCCGCTACCACTCACACCTGGTTACAAAATTAGAAACCAAAATAAAAAGCACAGCAAGTGGGATGGCATCAGGGCTTGGACACCTTCTCCCAGGCCTGCATTTTTTAACTAACGAGGTTAGAGATGGTACAAAACCAAACTTACTGAAGCCAGTCCAATGAGTAACCAGGTCCAGAGTTCACTAGGAGCAAGACAAGCCACGGTCAAGGGGATACTAGCAGGTCCTGTGGCCTTTTCCACCCCTGAATATAAATCTGTTGTATGCCTGGATGTGACACTATGAGGAAAACACAGCAACCCAATATATCAGCTTTACTAGTCTGAAAAATTAGGAAGCCATTTACACATTTGGAAACATGAGTAATTCCAGGGTTGGCCACAGAATCTACTTTTCTCTCTGTTACTGTGCTTAACATGTTCACAAGTGTCAACACTTCTACAAGGTCAAAGCAGACTCCAGATATTTCCTTCATCACATGTAGGTAATGGGAAGAAAAGAGGAGATCTAAAGAGTAATGGAAGTCACTGCATCATTCCTGAAATGAGTTTGAACTTTCAAAACTGTTGACTGGCAGGCAACTTAAAACACTCAAAGCCCCTAGTCTTTCAAAAGAAGAAAGAAAATTAAGCTTTAAAAGAGTAAGAAAGGTTGCTAATATTTATGCTGGGAAGTTAATGTCAACTAATTAAATCCTCCATCTTAGGTGAGGAAATTGACACTACAAAGGTAAGTGACTTGCTTGAGATCTCACGACTTAAGTGATAAGATTGGAGCGAGGTCCCTGGGGTGGCCGACTCTGTAGTCCGCACCTCCTCACATAGCCCCTGAAGTGCTAGGTGTTCAGCAGAACACACCGCTGATGGTCTCTGACACATCACACCAGCTAAACGAGACAGCATGGATGACAGACAGCAGGGCGGTGCTCTCGGGGCAGGCGTGTGAGAGCCGAGGAAGGTCGGAGGCTAAAGGAGCAGGCACACAGACATCTACTGTCAGGAGTGACCTGTCCCTGCTATGGAATTAAACCATCAGTGGACAACATAGTAGCAGTTTAGAGGCTTTTCCAAAAATTCCACTTCAAGTCATGGAACCTCAAGTCCAGGAGTCACAGAAGCTGGCAGTTGGGCTACCAGGGTCTTTGTAGCCAGGACTCGGGCTCAAACATGTGCAGTATGTGAAACTCCGAGATAAGACAACCGAGGGCCTTGATGTTCTGCAGCATAAAGGAGATGCTGAAGTCGCTTGTGGATTTGGTGAGGAAGGAAAGTGAGGGAACAGCAGCTGGGAGGGGGACGTTACAAGTGAAAGCCCCTTCCAGCAGCTGGCGACAGACCCAGCCCCGCTCCGAGGACTCGCGCTGGTAAAGCTGCAGGGCAGACAGGGAGGACCTGGTTTTCCTCTCATTCTCAATGTGCTCAGTGTGAACAGTTACAGAAGCTTAGAAACTACTGAAGACTGAACGCTTCTTGCATCTGAGATTTTCTGTATTTTTTCAGTGTATGATACATATGTACAGATACATAACAAATGTAAGACAACTTTTTCCTACTTAATTTTACTTTGCAAGCATTCCCTCCTTAAATGTTTCTTTAAAATAGAATTTTGGTGGCAGAATTCCATTCTCCTATCGTTAGAAGTTTAGAAATCCCAAGTTTGTGCTGATTATCAGTTGTACGTCAATCTTTGCTTGTGATATGCTTAAGATAATTTTCTTTTCCTTCTTTTTCTTTTATTTTGTCTTTTCCATGCTGGGGATCCAACCTAGGGCCTTTATATGTTAGGCAAGTGCATTACCACTGAGCTACACCCTCAGCCTGGAGCAAATGTCTGAAGAATTAAGGAGCTGATGAATACATTTTTAAAGCTCTACCTCTTACTGTCGAATTGCTATCTAGCGGGGTCGCGCCCGGTACACTCCCAGCAGAGCCTCCGATGGGGTCCTCACAAGATGTGGATCCCCACAGGCGGGAAGCGAGGCTGCGGCCGCCTCCCTGGGAAAACCTGACCCCAGAGCTGCTGGGCTGTCTCTGGGCGGCAAGATCTGATCTGTCGGTCTGTCCTGTGGGGACAGCCTCTCCAGCCAGCAGAGGACTTGCAGAGAAACTTGTGGAGGGCTTGTTCTGTGTCACATTTCTTAAAGTTATGAAATAGTTTATCTTTATCCACTAGAACATAAAAAAGTATCAAAAGGGCTCTGCATGAGCAGGCTTTGCCAAGTGGACGTCAGTGGCTGGCCACTTACTTCCCATAAACTGCCGCCCAGAGGCACAGTCCTTTTCCTCTCTGTCTTTTCACGTCTCTAAAACTTCACTGTTCTTTGTTGAAGATGCTCCAGGAGCTGGAATTCAAAACCATCTCTCTGAGAACTAGTCACTCATTCCCTGGGTAGTTCCTGGAGTGATAAAAAATACAGTGAGAGTTTAAATAAGAAAAACCCAGTAAGAGACCATTGCCAAGAATGATGGGAAAGCACGTTAAGAGTAGGAGTGGGCACCGGAGCCGGTTAATACAGCGTGTCTTTTACCGCAGTGAATTGTTTAACATTCCCATTACTTTTTGATCACAGTGTATACATGAAGTGTACACATTAATAAACTTCTGTTTGCTTTTCTCTTGTTAACCCGTTTTGTTACTAGGATTTGTTATAACTAAGAACTTATAAGGGTTGCAGAAAAGTATATTTTCTCTTACAAAGGGAAGGAAGGGGACGCCCTGGGCAAAGGAATGAGCCTGGGGGAAGTGTGGTGCGTGGGCCTCCTGCTGCCCTCTTCTGATTCTTACCTCATCTTCTTTCTGCTGTGTCTGCTAATGAAGTGGTGACAAAAGCTGATTCTGAGTCAGTGCTCAAAAGACTAACTGGCCAGAGACTCCTGGCCAACAGGAGTAGGGAAGAAAAAAATTATGGCTAAGTAGATGTTGCACGTCTGTAATCCCAGCTGCTCAGGAGGTTGAGGCAGGAGAACATCAAGTTTGAAATCAACCTGGGTAACTCAATGAGGGAGACCATGTCTCAAAAAAGAATGCATATGGAGCTCAGTGACATAGCACTTGTCTGGTATGGGCGAGGTACTGGGTTTGACCCCCAACACATAAAAAAAGTCCAACTTGCTATGGAAATAAATAAGATGGTAGCACTTCTGGATTCTGCCTGCCTCTAGTACGCTATCTCATCACCAACGCCAAAGCCAACAATCACACAGCAAATCAGATGAAATAATGAATACTTAGTTTACAGGCCAGCACTGTCCTACAGCCAGTAGCTCCCAGTGAAGCCTCCACACTGAAACTCGGGGGCACAGGGTCACTGTCACTGTGATGCTCATCTCAGGCGTGTGGTCAGCAGGAGAGTGCCGTGTCTGCTCTTGTCCCCTGTATGGGATCATTACTTGGCATTCTGGCCCAGAAAGCAGCTCACACTTCCCTCATGGGATCACTAATCGCCATCCAGGTCATCTTCAGATACCAAAGCCAGCAGCCTTCGCAGCTGGAGGTTCACCAAATCTCTTGGCCTTAAAGGGAGAGACAACACTGAAGCTTCCATCAGCCCAGACACAGACGCCTGGAAGAGGAAATCGCTAAAAACTCAAGGAAAGTACAAGTGAAAGAATGACAAGGTAAGAAAATGGACGTGACGAGGGAGAGGGATGCAGAGCTGGGGAGAGAGTGCGTCGCCCTCTTAGCGGGCAGGCTGCAGCCTCTGTCCACTCCACACAGACTGTCACTCCGCTCCCTCTTCTGAGACGTCACTTAAGGTAGCGAGATGAGGGCAGTGAGGGGAATGGGTTCACGGGGAGAATGGGCGGCAGAGCAGGCAGATGCAAGCAGCTCTCTCTTTCCACTGCGGAAACACAAAAGGAGACACCTGCAGTGCAGACCTGCCCTCCAGAAGGAGCCTACCCTTGGCAGCTCGCCTCTCGGGGTAACTCCTCTACCGCCACCGTGCGTCTGACACAAGTGACCCAAGACTTGTGCTGCCCGGAACTCAGCAGCCTTCAGAATCTGACAGGATTTGCTCATGTGCATCCGGGGGCTTGTGTTCGAGTTTAAGCAGAGCTTATCTGGACTTTGCCTGGTAAAATCTACCAGCACACAGCATAAGAGCTCGAACCATTTACTTCTGTGGGCATGCGCGCGCGCATGTGCGTGTGTGTGTGCTGTGCCTCTCTCTGAGGCAGGTATAAAAAGCACTGAAATCGAGTTTTTTAATGGTTCAGAGACACATATTTAAGGATGAGCGTAAGAGGTCCTCATGCAGTCACCCATTTTTCAAACTTTTCTAAAAATAGCAGAGCCACATGAAGCTCACATGTCTTCAAGTGTCCGGTACGTTTCTGAGTTTTACACTTCTATCTCACAAGTGGCTCTTAAAAAGCTAGCAGCACCTTTCAGGAAAGTGTCATTTTTAAAAACGCCTTCTGGACCCACACTTGAATACCGCGGGTGTTTCTTCCCTCACCATTTGGTCTCTAGGATTTTAGTTAACAGAAAACTTAGTGCCCTCCCTGTGCACACCCCCGCATCAGGCCTGCGGGACGCGGCGGCAGAGTGCAGGCTGAAGCTGGATAGTTCGATGATGGGAAAAAATACCAGAGCACTTTTCTCTCCCTACACTCCCCATGCCGGTAGGGAGAAGAAAGCGAGGCTGCCCCAGCTGGAAGGGTAATGTCCTGGCTCATTCTCTAAAAGGGCCCTACGGAAAGCCCTCTGTGGTATTTGCGACTTCAAAGTAGCCTTCCATGAGCCACCTGGACAGCCAAAGGTGTCCGGCCAGTAAAGAGGTAGCGCGTTTGATAACCTGGCTCTGCGGTGCCGGGGACAGAGCCCAGGGCCTCCTGCCTGCGGGTGCTGGGCTTGGGCTCGACCTCGAGCTGCACCTCCAGGCCTTGTGTTTGATGGTTGTACGGGTCCCCGGTAGGACATGAACTTCAAGAATATCACAGATGGTCCCTTTACAAGGTCTCTGACCTCTGGCTCCAGCGCAGGCCACACAGGGGCGTCCCTACCAAACTCAGCAGCTGTCCCCCCGGGTGGCCTGGGCCGCTGGCCGCAGCAGCGGGTGTGTCGGCCCTGGCCCGAGCGTGCCTGTTACTCGAGGAGCAGTTGTCTCACAGGTTTGTCCTTTTACCCGCAGTTTTGCCCAGCCAAACGGCATCTCTCCTACCTTGTATCTCTTTTTACATCCAGGAACAGGGCAGGCAAAAGGCTTCTCGTCCCCTCCATTCATGCACATGGAGCTGAGGATGGCTTCGGAGCTGATGGCGCTCTCCGTGGTCCAGGACTCGTCGCTGTCTGACTCCTCGTAGTCCACCTCCTCCTCATCGTACTCGCTGCCTGTGGAGCACAAGGGAAAAGCGCAGGGACTGTCAGAAGCGGTCGCCTCCCAGGTCCACTCCTTCGGCTGCCAGGACAGGAGGACGGGGCAGTCACGACTGCCTTTGGTGGGGCATGCCAGGCCCAGGGGGACTGCACTTGGTCCCTGGGCCACCCTACTAACAGTGTCCCAGGGTTTCATGCCAGGAACCAGCTGAGCAAGAACTTCAGCCCGACCCTGTGATGGCCGGTCCCTGGCTACAAAGGCTCTGCTGCGAAGGCTCTGAGACCCCCCGCCCAACCAACAACTTGGCGAGACAGTGCGGCCCTGTCTCCAAAGAATAAATAAAGAGGGGATGTAGCCCTGGGTTCAACCCCTAGTACTGCAGGAAAACAAAAACAACACAAACAAAACCCCAGCACTGGCAGAGCCTCTGGACAGGCACGAGCGGCTGCAGACATCCCAGCGGGCGGGGCTCTGCCGCAACGCGCGCTTCCCTCGCAGAATAAACACGGAGAGCATTTGCGAGGGGGTTATATTGTGTCCTTTTCAACATCAAAACTCTCATGCGTAGATTTGACCTGAGAAGACTGTGAGGGTGTTCTGGAGCTGAAAGGGGGTTACTTGAACCAGGGAGCAAGGGGGATAGAAATCGCAGGGGCTGGGGGATCAGGCGGCAGCTGCAGAATGGGGGGCTGGCTCCGGGATGACAAAGCCATTCCCTGCATCCTTCCCTCTCATCCTGCTTTGAGCTACACATGTTCCCAGCACACAGGAAGAGGGGGTTCTCCTAGATTCCCCAAGGTGAGGGGCTCTGCCAGGAGTTAAGTCTACTGACCTCTGTCCAGCACAGCCGGGGTGGAGAGCCACTTCAACGAGCAGCCGCTTTTTTCATGAGGCCCAAAGCCATTTATTTTGTGCTTTTGCACAATACAACCTTGAAGGACATAATTCTACAGATCATAAAGAGTGTAAAATAATATGTTGACAAGTCTTAATGCATTTACAAGTCCCGTGGAATAAATAGGAATTATAGCACAACATTAATAAGAATTATATGGTAGCAATTACAGTTGTGAAATTCATCCCCCAGGTGTGAGGCTAAATTGCACCAGGGGCCTGCCTGGTCGCTTCATGGCTCACTCTGCTACATCAATTATTTCAACACCAAATATTGGCACTTTTATTGGGTTTCATTTTAATAGGCATTAATAAGATTGTTTGAAGAGCAGTTGAGCCAGGAACATGGCTGCGGGCATCCGAGACCAAGAGTTGAAAGGGCCCAGGAAGGAAGGAAGGGACCTCATGTTTATTGAGTGCCTATTGTATTTCAGGCATGTTACATGCATTATCTCATTTAATCCTGCAATAAGGTCATGAGGCAGGGATTACTAGCACATACACTAGGAAACTGAGTACCCTCCAGGTTAAAGAGCTTTTTACTCTCAATTAGCCATTAAGGTTGCCACTTTTTCCCAGTTGCTACCACTCATGATGGAAATTAGTCTTTTTTAAAGCCTGAAAGACACTCTGGGGGCGAAGCAGTGAGTGGGGGAAGTGTTGCAGAAAAAACATTCGGTAAAATTGCACCTTTAGAATGTACCGTGGGTTTCAGTCTAACTCTGCAATTCCAGATTAGAGACCCAAAAGGGAGCCCCATCCTGAGACACACCGGCTGCAGGCACTGCCCTCCAGTAATCTCTGAGGCTAAGCAGGGCTTTGTTGAAGGCCGTTTCACCCAAACAAATGCCACATGCTGGTGTCCTTTAAATTGCTTGTTAGAAAACTATAAATGCTATTTCTCAAACCTCTTCCAGCGGGACTTCAGAAAGTCAGAATGACTAATTTGCCCCTCTGATCGGCTAATTTGTTAACCCCACGAACACCAAGACAGCCCAGCATTTACAGCTGGGGTTGGGGACGGAAACGGTGCTCGACCAGTGCTTAATGAAGCCCAGTGCAGATAAAACTTCAAAACCCGGGATCAAACGGGACAGACCAGGAGGGCTGGAGCTGCAGACAAGTCGCCTGGGGACCACATGGCCTCCAGCTCCAAGCAGCACCGAGCTGAGGGTCAACTTGAAGCAGGCCGCGCCCCCAGACTCTGGAGGGGCTCGGATGGACCCGTTACGATGCTGCCCCAGCGCAAGGTACCAGGGTTGGCTTTTGAAGGCCCAGGGTCAGACTGCTTGGCTTTTATTTTCTCTTGCGCACTTCTCAGCAACCTAATTTAAAGATCAGGATTCAAGGGGTTGGGGATTTAACTTAAATGGCTTAAGTGCCTACCTGGCAAGTGTGAGGTCGTGAGTTCAATCCCTGGTACCAACAACAACAACAACAACAACAACAACAAAAAAAGAAAAGAAAAGAAAAGAAAAAAAAGAAAAGATCAGGATTCAAGTCTATGGAACACCCAGCAGGAAGACTGCCATGTGGTAAGCGCTCCAATGTGAGAAAATCACTTCTGTGATAATAGTGTATATTACTAAGAAAATAAGGAGTTAGGGACCCTGCCAGACAAAATGTAGGAGGTTTCCTGTGCAGTTGGGTCCCATCTGCTGTGACTCAACACAAATGGAGCAGAGAACGTCCCCCTCTTCTCTCTTGTGGGCCTGGTGCTGCCACCAACAGGCTGCGTGAGCCCAGGCAAGTGACTCCAAAAATGAGTGTGGGAGAATATTTTTAGGATAAATGCCACACGTGTGCAATTATCTACTGCCACAGACTACACATGCAAAATAACATATTTAACAAGCGAGTATAAAGATTCAGTGTTTCTTTCCCAGACCTAGCTTTGAGCTCACAGCCCAGGCTGGCTACAGGGCCAGTGGGGCCGCACTATGGTCAGCTTAAGGCACCTGGGTTAAAATGAGGCTGGGTGGAGGCTACCACAGCTATTTAGCCGAGCATTCACTTTTTAGGGGCGATGCTAATGATTTCTGCTCCGATTACAAAGTTCCATATTTTTGAGAGTCTGGTCCGGCTATACTCTCCTGGTTTTTAGTATACAAATGGGCTGGATGTGTATATAGTGTGTCAGCCAAAATGCCTACTTTTTTATTTGGACTCCTGTTGCTTTAATCCATTGGCTCCTCAAATTCCTATACTTGCCTATAAATTTAATCCTACCTGTGCTACTTTTTTTTAAAATAAAAATTGTAGTTTCCCAAGATTGAGCAACTTTTGTTTTATACAGGCATCTGTGGAAACAGAAGACCTTGAGAGATGCCTTTTCCCTTTAGATCTGAGGTGCCCTGTGAAGCTGGTAGAGGGAAGGATGCTTCTGGCCAGTGGCCTCTGTCTCCCTCATTTAACAGAGAGGGCAGGGCCAGGGATGTGCCAAAGGTCACTTGCTGGAAACAGGCCCAACTGAGGCTGGTAGTTGGGGGCAGAAATGAACACCGTGGAGGGGGTTCACTCACACCCATCTTGGACCTTTGTGCAGGAGCCTGTGGGAAGCAGCGGGCTATACCTTGTGACACTGGGACCTGGTGACACTGACACCCTGCCATCCAGGAGACGGCAGTCTGGCCTCTCAAAGGAGAGCGACAGGCGGTTTTGGGTTTGACTGTGGCTATTTATTTTCCTTCTAGTACTGGGGACCGAACGGGGGCTTCATTCACACCAAGCTACACCCTCCATGCTTTTTTCTTTTTCTATTCTGAGGCAGGTGTTGCTAAGTCGCTTAGGCTGGGTTCAGACTTGTGATCCTCTGGCTTCAACCTCCCACAGTGCTGGCATGACAGGTGTGTGGCACCAGGAGTTATTGTTTAAACACCTTCCTTTGTCTCATATGTGAGTAATCAGTTTTACAATGGCATTCAGTAATGTTAAGAGTTTCTGCAAGAAAATGTGACATAACTCGGCATGTCGCACTTTGTAAAAGCTGGCAGTCACTAATCTTTCTTGGGCTGCATTTTCCACTTTCATACGACACAGTTTCATAATCCCGGCCACCCCGGCAGCTGACAGCAGAACCACATGAAACCCCAGTACTGGTTTCAGTTTGGAAAATGAGTAAAACCAGCAGACGAGGACTCTGTGGTAAGACAATTAGGTCTGCAGGACAACTGAGGAACTTCCACTGGCTGCTGCAAAGGAGGTGAAAAATCAGTCACTTTTGCGAATAACAAACTTGTGAAGACTTGTGTCTTGTGAAGACACCAAGGTGGCCTGGAAACTGCACCACACGCACGCACGCACGCACGCACCCACACGCACCCTGTGCGCTACTTCACAGCAGACTGGGCCACGTCCACTTTGGCCATTTCTGAGGTTCGGGTCCACTCGCCAGGGCACGACTTCCGGTCTCAGCCCTTCTCCCCTCCCCTCTGTGCATGCGTCCCTCTTCTCAGCCCTAGATGTGGCCTCCGGTGAGTTCTTATTTTCCACAGTCCCAAACACGACAGTGACTACAGATAAAGATAAAACAACCATTTCCAGAACCCAGTATGCCAGATTTTTCTTATAAAACATATCATTAATATTCATGCAAAAGCAATAACTGCAGTGACAGCAAATTAAAACTCTTGTGGGGTGTCAAATTCTGACAAATACATTAGCAGAGTTGCCTTTCCGCCTTATAGATTTATCATTATAAATTCGTTTTATTAGTACTGACCCACTTTATCAGAGCTGAAGCAACCACCGTGTAAATGGATTGGCAATGCCTATTTGGAAGACACATTTATGGCTCTGGGGCCATGCACTATGCCTGGAAAATTCTTCCCTTCCTTGTATCTGGGTCTCAGTTCATTCTTGGGTCCAAGTGATCCTCCTGTGTGAGCTTCCTGAGTAGCTGGGACTACAGACAGGTGTGTACAACTGCACCTGGCTTCCAGGAGCTTTTTTTTTGGTACTGGGGATCGAACTCACAACCTCAAGCTTGCCAGGCAGGCACTTACCTCACTGAGCTAAATCCCCAGCCTTCAGTTCATTCTTGGAATGTTATTATCTTCCACTTCCTTAATTATGGAGTTGGTCCTAGTTCACAGGGCTTTATACTTTCTAATAGTTGCAGGATCCTATGTTGGTTTCCTTCTTAATACCTGGAAACTTTTCATCATTATATTTAATGAGGTCACAGTGCCCACTGGTCATGTGTCTGTTGAGTGCATGAATAAGTGAATACTTTTAGAGTTGCAAGGGGACCCATGATTACAATGTCTACTCTTGACTCTCTACCCACAATCTTTGCAAAAAAATTTCAGCTGAGCACAGTGGTTCATGTCTAATCCAGACACTTGAGAAGTTGAGGTAGGAGGATCAAAAATTTAAGGCCAGCCTGGCAACTTAGTGAGACTCTGTCTTAAAATTTAACCCAATGCATGAGAGGCTGAGGCAGGAGGATTGTTGCGAGTTCTAGGCCAGCCTGGGATATGCAGTGAATTCAAGTCCAGCCTGGATTACACAGTGAGAGGCTGCCTCAAAAGACTAAAAACGTGGCTAGGGGTTTAGCTCAGTGGCATAAGTGCCTGCTTGGCAAACTTGAGGGCATGAGTTCAATCCCTGGCACCAAAAATAAACAAAAAAAAGACCAAAAATTTTTAAAAATTTCTAGTAGGACTGAAGATGCTTTTGGTTGAAACCTTCCGATGGGTTCCCACAGCAAGACACAATCTATGCCTTACTCCATATCCTCTGTACCACAGCTGCCCAGATCTTGAATGTTTGAAGCGCAATTTTTTTTAAATAAGAAAACTGAAGAATTATTTCTACCTGGTTTAATGCTAGATGTTTATATCCTTGAATCTATTGGATACTCAGATGCTATTAAATAAGTAAAATATAATTTTTAAATACATTAAAATGCTTATACATTTAAGCACTGAAAACAATCAAATTCTATAGATTTCAACAAAGATATGCCAACTCTACCATTTTAGTAGTTACCTTTTAAGATACCTTAAAAACAGACAAAAGATCACAATGACAATGAAACCCATACTTATTACAGATGCTGGTTCTAGGTCTCAGGCTTGTGTTTCCACGACTCCTATACTTGGTGTTGGCGCTCTTGGGACTCCAAGAGTCGGACCGGACCTAAAAGCGAGCTGAGGTGGCTGCAGGCCAGCAGCAGGTGGAGGCCCTCAGCCACTGACCGACTAGGTCTCGGCAGAGCACAGCGGGAAGGGGAACCGCTTATTTCCTGAGCTGGACTCCCGGAGTGTTGTTGCATTTGCTTGCTCTCCACACGGGACTTTTACAGCCCATGTCTTTCCTGCCACTTTGATGCCTTCCAGAATTAAGGGGTCACTGGAGAGGCCACTTCCCGGGCCGAGGTGGCCATCGACACTGCCACAGCCCCTCAGCCCCTGACAAAGGTCAAAGCTGGCTGCTCCTTCCAGCCTGTCCCTGCTCCTGCTCTCCCTGGAACTCGGGGTTCACTCCGACACCCAGCCTGCTGGCTAAGGGAAAAGAACGCCTGTGTTTCACAAACAGAAGCCTGCTTTTCAGAACGCAGGTCCTCCTCGTGCCGACACTTCCCACCCTCACAGCCCACACCGTTTCCTTACTTTCCGGCTCACTTTCGATTCCTTCCCAAGTGTCATTTTGGACTCACTGGTCTTCACAGATCACTGCCAGCGAGTTGCCGGTCATTACCTACTCTTTGCGGCCCACACTGTCACGGTGTGGCTGGGCAGCCCCTCCAGGCACCGTCCTGAGACCTCTCGGTTGTATGCAGTAAGCATCATTTGACTAATGAAGTGTATGAAGAGAGGAATCCCCTGTGCCTCCACTTCCTGTGCTGACCTCTCCTCATCTCCAACCCTGTGTTTACCTTCCATTTCCACATAATAGGCCTCTGTTTTCATTGTTGTTGTTGTCCTCTGCTTGTCTTGCTGGGATTAAGCCCGGGGGTGCTCGCCCACTGAGCTAGCTCCGTCCCCTGCCCTTCTTATTTTTCATTTTGAGATCAGTCTTCTTAAGTTGCTCAGGCTGAGCTCCAATTTGCAACCCTCCTGCCTCAACCTCTGAGGCTGCTGGGATTATAAGCCTGTGCCATCTACTGCTGATTTTTGATGTTTGGTTCTGGATCTCTAATGATTTTCTATAATGCAAGATAGAGATTTTTTCATCTTTTAAATCCTCTCCTCCTACTAGAATTCTATTACAGTATTTGGTGTCATTAGCACTCAGTGTTTACATTAGTATTATTACTGTGTTTTTGAGACAGGATTTCACCATGCAGTTCAGGCTGGCTTTGAACTCACTTTGTAGCCTAGACCGGCCTCAAACTCACAGCAATCCTCCTGCCTCAGCCTCCTGAGTGCTAGGATCACAGGCGTGCACCACCACAATCAGCTCTGCTTTTATTTTTCTTTGAGTTATAAACACGTATGGCTGGTGTTGTTGCCTCTCATCTTTATCATCCGCCTCCTCATGCTTGCCCCATGAGCCATGGACACTTCTTTGGTCCTTACTATATGCTAGGCATTTAGAATTCCCAAATATTTGTTCATTTATCTAAACCCCAGAACAACACTTTGAGATGGATACTAAGTGTCTCTTCACTTTACATCCAATGGAGGCCCAGAGAGGCCTTGTTTGAGGGAGACCAAGGTAGGAGCCCACTGTCTGGCTGCAGAGCCCGCATCCCTAACCAGTGGACAGTCCTGCCTCAAATTGGCCCAGCTCTCCAGAGGAGCGCTCACCTCCTCTCCAGGCATTCAAACCCATCAGGTGCCACCACCCTCCCCACCTGCTTCTCTCCTCTTCCCCTCAAAGGACATTCTCTGGGCAGCCGGGCATCCCCCACACGTGCTCCAATCTCTTAAGGTTCCATGTCTTCCCCTGGCCCAGCACAAGTGAGGGAAACTGCATCTTGGCTGTCGCACCTCTCACGCTTGCCTGGCAGTTCGGGGCTGCGGGGCGGGCAGCACCCCTTTCTCTGGTTGAGTCTTGGCGGTCCGTCTGGCTTCGGAGGCTGCTGGCAGTGACAGAACACATGCTGCTCCCTGTCCTTTCTATGGCTGTGCTCGGGACTCACTCACCCGGGACTCCACCGCGCGGCTCTGGGAACTGACAGGGCACAGCGAAGACAGGAAAGTCAGATGTCTGAGCTACAGGTTCTGCCTCTGAATGTTGAGTGCGATGCAGGTGTCTTACTCCCTGCCATCTGTCGCTGGTCAGTTCGTGGCGAAGAAGTAAACATCATGAGTTCCTGAGATGCCGCTGTCCCCTCCTGATTGTCCACAGACCGGGAGAGCAGCAGCCGGAGGCTGAGGACACCAGCTCGCTGGGACTGGCTCTGTACGGGGCCCAGCCAGGAGGGCACAGCTCTGAGGCGCCTGGCCACTGGGATGTGCCCGTTGTCACCTAAGGGCTAACGCTGCAGCAAAGAGCTGGCACTTCTCTCTTTCATCCTTCATCAGGGAGCTGCAGCGATGTCACCCTGTGTCCGTGGTCCAAGAGACTTAATCTGAAGTCAAGATCAAGACTATTCAACATCTTCTCAAAAGTAGAAATTCAGATTTTCAAGAAATTCCACAAAGAAACAGTAAGAAAATCTGTATTAAATAAGCACTCTCAAAAAAGCTGAAAAGAAACCAATATGTAGGCAAAACTGGTGCCTTTCTCATGGGGCTTTATTACTGAGCTTCCCTGCAGACTTCAGAGCAGCCCTCTGCACTGTCCTCTCACCTGCTCTGTGTACAGCGTGGGTTGCTGGCGGCCGAGTGTGGTTTCATTACTGTGCCCCTGGTAAAGGTCCTCTCTGGTGGGGCTCCAACCCGGTGTACTTCTCTTGGAGTCTGATTTCCCAGCTCTCCATCCCATTTAGAGGAGAAAGGAATTTCCCAAGATGCGCAGTGCATACCTTTGCTTTTACTGTTTCCATATAGTTTCATGCTCCATGTGTATAAAAAAAACCCCTCATTTTTAGGGGAAAAAAAAGGAACATTAACAAATGACAATGTCTCTTCAGGACAGCAGAGATCACAGATACCCTCCCCCACCCATTGCCCCAGTTTTAAGTCCCATAATGTCCCTTCTGGGGAGAGCAGCATGATTTGGTTTTTCTAACTGCTGCTTCACAGCAACAGGCCACTCATAGGACCTACTTCCTGGCAGAGTCCAGGGCGGTGTCTTCAAAGTGTAGCTCAAGACCCAGAAGTGGGTCACAAAATCCATTTAATGGGGTGTGCCTGGCATTTGAAAAGTAGAATGAGAGGGCAGGATGGAATAAAAAGTATCAGAGTATAAGAGGTGCTTGGGAAACTTCTTTTTCAAATGTGTGTGTGTGTGTGTGTGTGTGTGTGCACGCGCGCATCCATGCATGTGTGTACGCATACGTGTGATGTTTGCTGCGTCTCACTGTAAAATACCATTCTTATAATGTGAAACATGAAAGTCTTTTTGACCATCAGCATCTCAGCTCACAGAACTGCTTTTTAAAGGCATGAGGATTTCATCTGGAGAAATACTTCGAAACAGTTGCATGCATCCTTAAATATTGGCTATACACAGGGTAAGAGAGAAGAGAGGTGACGAGGTATGGGGAGAGCCAACAGGAGCGTGGTCAGTGCCACCCTCATCCCCTTCTCCACCAGAAAGCTGCAGCCTGCTGGGAAGGCGAGCTACTGCCAATCTGACTTTGGCAGCTTCCGGAGGGCACACATAGGAGGGAGCCAACGGTGATGGTGACAGGTGTGTGTAATGGGTGGGAAAGATGGAGGAAGTTCTTGTTGATTTGTACCCCTTTGGACCCAGGTCGCACTGTGTGTGAATGTTCTCAACCATCTTTGTCTTCTAAGTGGTGAATCAGTTCTAAAGAATGGACACGGTCATCCAGAGCTGTTCTGCTGAATTAAGAGTGATCGTGCAGGGCACTGGCCCTGTGCTCTGTCATCAGGTCGCTGAGCAGTTCTGAATCTTGAGTGAGGGATGGCTGGTGCCCATGAGGGGAGAGTGGCCTTCTTGGAGCCAGTGCCCAGGTCACACCCACAGAGCTGCAGCTGCCTGCGTGGCAGAGAAGATGGTGCCTGAGCAGGAGGAGGCCTGGGTGAGCTCAAAGGTGGCTGGCTGGTTCCTCTCTCAGCCTCCTCTGCTCACAGGGAAGTTCCACGGCAAGGCCTCATTCTTGTGCCCCAGTGACCAGCACAGTGCCTGGCCTGAGCAGGCCCTGGGCTCATCTTTGTAGAGCGAGGGAAGTCCTGCACAGCATGCAGTCCCAGGAAGATGGTGTGCCATTATATGGTGCATGCAGGTATTCATATGCAACATATACTACTTATGCTTATTTAATAGGCATGGCAGTTCTACAATTTATATATGATTAAATCAAAGGAAGTATATTGATATTAGGAATTTCACTCTGCCAAGGTACACACACACACACGCGCGCACCAGCTTTTTCCTTCCATGAAACCTGGTTAGCACAACTGCAAAAATCAAATCAAACTCTTCATCAACCACAAAGTAAGGGGCTGCAAGAGTAAGAAATAATCTGGCTAAGCACTCAGGGTGAAGCACTTGTCTAGCATGCATGAGGACCTGGGTTCCATACCCTACACCCCCCCCCCCAAAGGCAGTGGGGTAGAGGAGAGAAAGAGAGAAAGAATGAACAGCAAAGAAATAATCTAGTTAGAAGTATTTGCCTAAAATAATATAGTTTAAAATTCTAATACAGAAGATTAGGATACAGGTTTCTGATGCTATTAGGAAATATGATGCTAATTTAGGGTTATATTGGACAACGTATTTTCATGAATTCATTCACAGTATTGGAGACCTGGGGATGAACAAGCCATCTGTCCAGCCCGGCGGGGTGCGGTGCGGGAGCTGGATGCCCATGGAGTTCGTGACTGCACTGAAGAGGTGTGCAAGGTGGGAGCTGGCTCAGGCAGGACGAGCGCGCCCACCTCCGATGCACGAAGACTGAGCTCACTGCAAGCAGAGCACGCGCTATCTTTGTTAAGTTCTGTGTTTTCTCAGCAGCGCTCCGCACAGGCCGAGAGGCTTATTTTTGGTATGGTGTTTCCCTTCCTAATCACAGGACAAAACATGCTGTGTTACAGAGGGCACACCTACAGACAGCGTGGATATTCTTATGCCAAGAGAATGTTCAGCTGGGGGGGGGAGGGTCGAGAAAGAATTGCGGTGACCAAGATGAGAAATAATTAGACTCTGCCAGCAAAAGCCAGCTTCTACTACACTGGAGTAATTGTCTCTTCCCAGACGCAGTACATGACACGAAAACGTGCACAACAGAAAATCAGCTGCTTCTCTAGGGAACGACGTTGTGAGAGTCACTGAAAGTTCACGCGGATCTCAGAGATCACCCAATAAAAGCCTAGTTTCACACTTTGTCCCATGTGGAAACTACAGCCTGTGCCACACGAAAAACGAGTTTTATGAGAGTACTTCTGATTTTTAAGAAGGCTGTTTGGCTTTGTAACTGGCAGCTTCCTAAAAGCACCGCAATGTCGTTTTTACATACCGCACATAGCAGGTGGGCTTCGTAATCGTCAGGGCAGCCTTTAAATCTGGTCAAACGTTATGGAGGTGACAAACTGATAAAAAGTGATCGGAGAAATTGCAATGGCAAGAATTTCTCACTCAGAGATGCTGTCAGCCTGTTATAAAAATGAGTCAGACTATACTCCAGGCCTGACCGTCCAGGCCGAGCAAGGCCCGTGCGCCTGCCCCACGTCACCTCGCACACGCTTACTGCTACGGGCTGTGGCAGGCGACTTCATCCCAGTGCCCAGGGACCCTGGTGGTGCTTTTGCTTGTGTTTTTAGTTCTCTGTAGATCTCACAAGGCCATAAGAGGCCACAGTGGGGCTGACAGCCTGGCTGTTCAGTGCTGGCTCCTTTGATGATGTGCTTGGTGGCCTGGGGCAACTCACTCTATTTCTCTGTCACTTCCTTCTCTTGCTGTGGATCCCACAGCCCATTCAGAGCTCACATCTAGCCAGCTGCTCAGACCAGGGCCCGCCACAGTCAGCACTGCCTGTTAGTGTGTTCACTGGTGAGCAGCCCGGGCGGTTTCTCAAGCTGAAGGTTCAACAGGATGATGGGAGCTACCCGAAGATTTGGCCCAGTGTCAGTGCCCCTGTAGTCTTGGGGGTTTGATATAGCTGACCAGCTCCCTGCTCACTGTCAAGGGAATGGCCATTCTCATTCCTGTGGCCACTGCTAACCTTGTCCTCATGCGCCTCTGATGCCAAGAGTCCCTGCCCCATGTGGCCTGGGACCTGCGGGTTCCCCACCCCAGGCCTGTGCTGCCTGTGCTCTGCCTAAGCCGGAACTTGATCTAACCCTGCCATGTGATTCCACCTCCAGGCTCAGCCATGCTGGCATGATGTTCTTGGTCCACTGCACAGGGGTTTCTCACCATCCAACCTGGACAACTATGGAGCTGTCCCCACCCCTCCTGGGGTATATTCTGTGACAAAGGCAGGATGTCCCTTCTCTAGAGGACTAGATTCTTTTCTACACAGGCCCAGTCACTTCAAAGATGGCTCTGAGATTTCCCTGTTGCTGTGACTTACAAATATCAACTCTGTTGCCTCTGGATGACAGCACAGGCCCTGGTCTCAGAGTGCCAACATTTAAATGGTGGTCAGCTCACTACTGACATCCTTTATGTTGCCGTGCATGGAAAATGAAAAGCACAGCAGCAGCCAGTCACGGTGAGGACAGTGCTAACACATGGAAGAGCGCCTGGCAAAGAGGCGGGGCTCTGTGTAGACCTGAATTGACAGCCACACACAGCTTCAAGAAATCTTTCTTCTTCAGAATAGATGTGGCTGGCTCTTTCCTCCCTTCCACCTCATCTCCATTCCATTTCAGGGTCACTTTGGACACCTGCATTGTTAGAATGCAAATCCTGTAGTTGCAGCCCGGAGAATTCTCAGTCTTTTTAGAAAACATCTCAACAAACAGAGGGTGCTACATATGTGCTATGTAATGATAAGCAAGAAGTTCCTCATGGTTTATAGCAAGACTAAGTGTTTATTGCTAGACATCTATTGAAGGCTGAAAACAGCAAGAGAGATGGCCTAATAAACCATACCAATCAATGCCTAAGCAAGTGGGAATAAAAAAGAGGGAAAGCCCCTCACGCTGACCAAAGTCTTACATGGAAATGCAATGGCTAACATGTTTGTAAGAAGGACTCCAGAATCATCAGGTGCAGGGCTGGGGATATAGCTCAGTGGCATAAGCACCTGCCTTGCAAGCACATGGTCGTGAGTTTGATCCGGGTACAAAAAAAAAAAAAAATTTTCCTATACAGAATCATCAGGTGCTTAAATTCTGTTCTGTTCTGTCTCAACTGCCTGAGAACAGTTTGGATGGAGTTTTTATTACAATGGACAAGGAGAGAATAGAAGATTCTAGACTGCTGGTGTCAATGGCACCAACCTGAAGGTGCAAACATCTGTGGCATCAGCTTTGCTCCTCACCCCCTCCTGGTGTGGGGCCTTCTATTTGGATCACATCCCTCTGTGGTAATCCTGTGAGTGATCAAGCAGCTGCTTTCGGGCTTGTTTTTAGTGTCACATCCAGGAATGAGTGTGCCAGGAAGACACCACACCCACCATCCCCAACGGGTGGTATGGTAGGAAGTAGGCTTTGTCGATGAAAAATAAAAATAGAAACAAAAGCAACAAAGGATAGCATCTTACCGTATTTCTGTCACCATCTTCAAGTGGTGCTGTGTGTGTGTGATACTGAGAATTGGACCCAGGGGCTTGTGCATGCTAGGAAAACACTCTACCCCTAAACTACCTTCCCAGCCCTATTACTGGCTGATTACCTGAGACAAGGTCTCACTAAATTACTCAGGCTGGCCTTGAATTTGTTAATCTCCTGCCTTAGGCTCCTGAGGAGCTGGGATTACAGGTGTGTGCCACCATGGCTGGCAAGAAGTGGTACTTCTATCACAATCTGACTCCATGAGAAAGGAAGAATTTGTTTTGAATTTTGGTGTCTTATTCTCCTAGACACTTCACTATCTGGCCCCACTCCCCTAGCCACATTTTAAAAGCCCTTCCAGCAGTGACACCTTCCAGGCTGTGTCCTCACAGCTTGGCCCCTCCCTTTAGTCCAAGGCTGATGGATCCAACCCCATGTCACACAGTATGCTTGCGAGCCGTTTAAATTCCTGATAGGCTCAATGATGACATCCAGACCTCCAGGACTGTGTCTATGCAGATGACTACACACCTACCCTTCTGAATGTGAGGTTCAAATGGTGCACCCTTTCAGAAATGGCAGAGTAGTCAGCAATGCTTCCTAGGTGGCTCAAACCAAACCCTCAGCCACAATTTGCATACATAGATGCAGCTTTCTGAATGGATGAACATGAGAATGAAACACTTCTTGTGAACTGTCACTCTGATGTGTAAATAGAAGCTGTGTCCTGAATGATATATAAAAAGGTGAAATTTTCCAATTCTAAGTGCTTATATTAGTAAGTAGTGAAGACCTCTCTATCCTCCTCAATTATGGTTTGGAATTCAATTTGTGATCAGCACTAAATCCAAAAGGTTCATTTTTCAAGCCAGTCCTGGCCCAGAGCCAGGCAGGTCAGCCTTGGAGATGCAGAGGCAGCTTGTGTTCCAGTGGGTGATGACACCTGTAATTCAGGAGCAGAACCCTCAGCCAGCTGAGTCTATGGCTAGTTCTCCTCTTGCTTTGTTTTGCAAGAGGATATTGAATATTCCTTTCTATTTTGAGACAACCAATAGTCCTCTGAGACTACTACAGTTGTATGCTATCCACAAGTTTCCTAAGGAGATAATTCATGTGTCATGGACTCCAAAAGAAACAGTTCTCAGTTACTTAAGTGAGGATTAATGCACAGATACTCATCAAGTCTGTAGAAACACAAGATGATCTCTGGACTAGGCTGTGTCCTCCTGGTCCCAGGAGTCTGCAGAGTAGGCATTTGTAACTGTGGCAATTTCACAGCATCTCAGAGGCTTCATCTTCAAGTTTTAGCGTTCAAAAGAAATGTTTTGTATGAAGAAAGTCAAACTCCAAAAGTAAATTATATGATGGATCCAATCTTTTGGGGACAGGTTCTAGAATTAAAGTATGTAGTTCTAGTGGATAGCATTTCTTCTGCTTTAGTCAACTGGAGCCAGCCAATCAGCCAGCCATCTGTCCCTTTGTCCATCCATCCATCCATCCATCCACCCACCCATCCATCCATCATATGCACTCAGTTCAGCAGGCCTCCCCTGGGCAAAAGCAGCTGAAATACTTCAGAGGCGCTAACGCAAATGGTTACAAGGCCATTGCCACTGAGGCTTTATGGCCACAGAGTGCCCATAGTCTCTGGAAGTCACTGGGTATTCTCACAAAAACTCTTTCCCCTGCAAAGCTCTGTTTTCTACAGAAAAAGGCCTTTCAATAATGAACAGCCCTCTGTTCCACACGACACAGGAAAAACATGATAAACCAAGTCACACAGGCTCAGCTGTAAACATACTCTTACACATGATTTCTACAACTCCGTCTAAACAAAAAACAAGCTATTAACCACTCGCAGAATAAAAAAATGCATTGGGTTTCCTGCAATTAAGCTGCAATGTTTTATAGTGCAATTTTATTTATAACTGAAAAAAGTAAATAAATAAATATATAAATGTTGAACAGACCCCTCCCGCCAAAGGCTTTCTCTGCAAATTAACTTTGCAGTCATAAAACCTGTGCCAGCTGGACTCTTTCCCTGTGCTCTGTGGCACGGGCAGCCAGAGCAGGTATATGGCTGAGAAAAGACAAAGTGGGGCATTTTCCACCTTCAGCCAGGGGATGTTAATTGAACTTTGGCAAATGTTTAAAGATTTCTCTCTCCATGTTTGAGAAAGAATTAAAAACAGTTGAGTTAGGGAAAATTAACATCTGTTACTCACTTACACTCACAACCACAATGAAAAACATTCATAATTAAAGCAATTTTGCTTCCCTGCTAGTTAGTTCTGTAATCTTAGGTTAAAAATATAAATGTAGAGGCTCCTTATTGTCTTTGGGGCTTTCTTCTTATGGCTGCTTGTAAAAAAGGTCGTTTACACTGGGTCGCATTTTTTCCCTGCTGGAATAACAATATCAGGAAACAGATTTGCGTAAAAAGATAGGAGATGACAACAAAAAGTACCTACGCAATTGAGCCTTGTTTTATGAAGCTATGAAACAGTAGTCAAGAAGTGCTTTATATTTGGGAGTTAAATACACTTTACAGCTGTGTAAAAAGCCAGAGCCATTTTGGGCCAAACATAAACATTCCAATGTCTACGAGGTTTACTTATATTGAGCGACGACTGAGCAGGTTTCTACAACTGTGAGAGATTTGTGTGTTATGCATAACAGCACTGAAAAGTCTTCCACATCAAGTCATTTCCCGTCCAACATGCATAAACTTTATCAAGAAAGTCAAATCTGTTTCCTACAAGGTCTTCATCCTGGCTATGCAAATAATCTGCTAAGTGATATACCAGCCTCTAGGCTCTTTGTCCTCTGCCCCAATCTCCTTCCGGCTGCTAACGGTTATGGTCCTTAATGTGGCTCTTCTTTGACTGCCTTAGTTACTTATATTAAAAATGCCCTCTCCTTCCAACTAAACAGTCTGGCATGGAAGGGTCTTCTGTGAGCATGCTTTATAGATCAAGGCGCTAATTCAGTGCTGTGTACACTGTGATTGCAGTCCAGCTATCTTTGTATTACCTGGCTGAGTTTTCTGCTTGAAAACAATGGTCACTTTTCCTTTTTACCTTCCTTGCACTCATCCTTTAAAACTTTCAAATGCTACTTTCTTCAGACAGTGGAGAGCTGAACTGCAGCTATGACTATGCTAGCACTGCTCTCAGCGCTCTTAGGCACTGTCTTGCAGGGTTTTCTACATACAGTTTTCCTTTGTAACCACATCCCACCTGCCAGAGGGCAGTGATTCATTTTTCATCTCTGCACTACAATGCTGTGTTCCAAATCTTCCAGTGATAGTCACTGCTCCACTTTGCAAAGTTGGTATAACATTATCTGACTCTTGCTTGACATGCTGCTGCTGAGACAAATGGAGACAGTTTGATGCAATTATTATAAGAGCTAAAAACAATCATATTAATGTCCTTCAACATACTGTATTTGGTCGAATAGGTTTTCCAGGTGTGGGTTCTAACTGGAATGGCCATCTTAATTAGTCCCCTCTCCTGGTCAAGCCAAGAGGGAATTAATTTGCGACTCATTAACATCAGTTTGGAGAAATCTTAAGCTCCTGTGTAAATGAGCTCATCTACAGGCCAGCACAGGGCCTTGCTGCTAAAGGTCCAAGGCCATTGCCCTCGAGGTGGGTCTGCCTTGGAAGGCGCCCATGATTCCAGCCAGCACTGGCCACGTTCCCACACCACAGAATCTGCTAGGGCGAAGGAGCAGAGCCTGGGAAACTCTCCAGGGACCCATGGGCAGAGGACAGAAAACTGTTATACCCTTAGCAGAACATGAGGTTTTTCCTGAGGTTTGGAAAATAAGCCTGGCTGATTTTCTTTCAAAGTGGTGTTGGTTCAGTGCACCACTCCCCTCCCTTGCCACCTCCATGGGAACAAAACTCAGAAGGGCCGAGGGAACTGCGATGTTTTTCCTGGCCTCAATATGAGCGGGAAGTGCCATAAATCTCTCAAGAAAGCCCATGCTCATGAGACTTCCAGAACCAGTCCAGCAATTTGTGGAGATCTGATCATTCAGACAGACAGCTGAGCCTTAGGTCCTTATGAAAAACATTAATGGGTGAGAATAGCCCTGTCACTTCTGAAAACACTCTTCTTTCAAGGTTCCCCACTTACTGGGACATGCCTATCTGCTTGGACCTGGGGCAGCCCCCACTGTCTTTCACTTTACTTTTAGACTGACTTATTTGGGAACGTGGTTGGTGGTTCCCTGGGTAATCATAAATGGGAGGATCACACAAGGAGATACTGGTTTTGTCCCTGTGCAGAATACTGTCCACTCGTGTTCAGGTTGTTAATACTGGCCCCAGAAACCTGACACACAGCAGTGGTTGGCAGACACTGTGCTCCAGTGTCTTGATTTGCTTTGCCTTTTTAAAAGATTATTATGAATGAGGAATGAATATTGGCACAGGGGTGATGAGAATGGCTGAAAGGGGCACCTACTGCCACAGTCCAGAGGAGACAGAAAAGTGATGAGATGTTTAAAATTCTTCAATGGCTTTCCATCATTTAGAAGAAAGTACAAACTCTTGTCACATAGGCATTTTCTTCCCACTAGCCAGCCTTGCACACCCTCTCCTTTCTCATCAATGATATGCTCATTCATTCTTAAAACTCTGCTTAAAACATATTCTTAAAACTCACTGCCTCCAAGAAGCCTATTGTGATCCTCTCCCTGAACCCGGCCTAAGTGCCTCTTCCTTCTTCACGTCCACTGAGCTGGTCTCCACAAGAAAACTCACCATCAGCATGGGTTTCCCTATCCGTCTCTCACACAAGTCTTGGGGCTTCTAGGGTTATGTCTCTGTCTCTGTCTGTGACACTGGACACACAGTAGGCACTCAAATGTCTGCATGGTACATTAACAAAAAGCTCTCCTGTTAAAACTGGAAGGTCAGTGAAGTGTCTTACGAAGACAGGAGGAGCTGAGTGTTGTGGAAGGGCACACAAATGCGTCACCTGCCTAGCTGTTGTTTCTAGGTCCTTTTAAGTTCTGAGAGGCAAGAGGGAAGAGCACCAGAAGTGTGCTTTGGAGCAGGGTAGGCTGGGGTAGGACCCGGCCACCAGCCTCACTGGCAGTGTGACATGGGTGAGCAAATACATCTTTTGTCTTCCAGTCAGTTACGTGGAAAGCACACCCAGCTTGATCACCAGCTGTGCTGATGTCCTCCCTGTGCAAACAAGGACAGGAAAGGGAACAAGAACATTAGTGCTGATGGTTTTGATCGAGAGAACCTAGATTTCCCTAAGAAACAGAGAAATGCAACCATTTCGCTGCTGAGCATTTTCTACATAAAGCATTTCAGTTTTCTCAGCAACTTCTGATCTTTAGACATGAGCAGGTAAAGACACTGCTGTCTGAATGTGCTTTGCTAAGTGCCCAGCAATCTGCTGCCCCACGTGGGGGAACTACTGTTGTTATTTGTACTCCTGGGGGAGTGGAGGGGCACAGCTCTACAGTGCTCCCCGAAGTGGGGCCAACGGGCCTGAGGGTTTGGCTTTAACTGTTCCACGAAGACAGTTTTACTGAGTCCCAATTCCTGATTTGTTTTTCTCCTTGAGTCATCTTGGTTTTTAAAAAGTCAGGTCTTCTTACTGGACTCCGGCAGGGCTTTGGCCATTGGATTCTGTCCCTACTCTTAACAGAGCACTTAAACAGACCCTGAGGGCCACTGCCTCCTTTTGCCTCTTCTTCCCATGCAGCAAACTCCATTTTGGAGTCCTTTAAACACTGCTTCCAGCGCAACTGTCAGTGCAACTGTGCTAAGTACTTATAGCAGAAAGAGCACAGATTAGAAGTCTGAATCCTTTTAGTCTTTTTCTAGGTAAGTTTTGCCAGCCTGGTTTCTGAAAATGTCAAGTATTAAACTGCTTTCATCTCACTAATTAATAGTTAGCCTTGGCAAGCAAGAAAGTAAAAGGCTGGGTTGGATCTTTCTAAAAAATTAACTAGTATGAACCCAGCAGTACCAATGAAACAAATTTGCAATACTGTATCTTAAAATATTTTTGAAACAACAGAATAGATAATTTGGGGAGTTATTTGAACTTCTCCCTACTTCCATCTTCTCTTTTGCACCCCCATAGTGATATTTAAACTTGTGTGTCTGACTTCACCTAACATTAAGCTTTCACGTTGCCTTCATTTGCCTACAAATAACTCTTTTCTCTTTATTTATGGCAGAGCAGCACTCCATTGTATAAATACTACATTTTCTGTATGTATTTATTGACAATGGACATATACACTTTCTAATATCTAGCTATTATAAACTGTGCTGCTATAAACATGGGTATGTATGTATCCCTGTAATATGATGACTTTTAACTCTTTTGGGAAGATACCTAGAAGAAGGATAGTTGGGTCAAATGGAATTATTATTTTTAGTTTTGTGAAGAATCTCCACACTGATTTCCACTGCGGTTGTTCTAGTTTACATTCCCAACAACAACTTTCTTTTTGTTCATTGAAAAGAAGGTTTTGTCTTTTTATTTATTTTTTTCTTTGAAAGTTTTTTTTTTTGTCTATGACTTGTACTCTGAGTAACATTTTGGCCATTTTTAAAAGATCATGATACACAGTATATTAACTGTTGTTTTCTCATTATTTTGTCATGAAATTTTATTTTTTTCATAGAAGAGAGGTTTTTATATTTTTTTATTAACCTATTTGTATTACATTAAAATGAAAAAATTTAATTCTAGAGAGAACACAACTTCAAATGGAAGGAGACAGCAAGGCTGTTTAGATTTGAATAAAGTAGAAGTCATGAGCAGGTGTCTATCTTTGGGTGATAGGGTCCAGCGGGAGTTTCTATTCCTCTTCCAGAGGGAAGTCTGTACACTCCTACAGCACGGAGGTATCCACAATATGTGCTCTATGCTTAAAAGCCCTTCAAGGCAGGAGAAAGTTGTTTCTATACTGCTTTGTAGCCTGGAAATCCCAGCTAGTGATGACTTTATGGGTTTCTATGGTCTAGACAAGAGGGTTACTCTTTGGTGAAACTGTTCCTTGGGGAGGGCGCTGTGAAAATTCCCACACAGTTAACTACCTTACTGAAGGGCAAGCTGCTACCCAAGGTGCTAGACTGGCAGAGCTGCAGTCACAGAGCAGGCACTCCCAGCGTGATCACCAGCTATGCTTATTTTCCTCCCTGTCCAAACAAAGCCAGGAAAGGGAACAAGAGCACGAGTGGGAAGATCTGTGTCCATGGCTCTGCTCGAGGACCTGGCTTTCTCTGAGAAACCGGGAAACAGCAACCATTTCTCTCTTGTGTGTTTTCTACGTAATGCATTTCAGCTTTCTCTCAACTTCTAATCTCCAGAAGTGAGCACGTAAAGATACCAGTCTGAACTGGGCATGGTGTAAAATACCCTTTCAAATGTCAGCAAGTCATGGCATGAAAACCCAGGGGGGCTACCACTACGGTATTTTCACCTCAGGTTTTATGGAGCCAACCGAGGTAGGGAGCTGTGTTCCTTTAGTAGTTGAAGAATAATTTCTACCTACCCCAGGCCTGAGCCAAGTGAAACACCTGCCTAGAAAGCTGGCTCAGCTGACAGCCTCCATAAAGGGCAGTGGCTCAATCCTAGTGGCAAAACAACTTCTTAGAGGTCACCTTCTCCAAGAAGCATGGGAGACTGGACAGCTCCGCACAGCAAATTCTTCGCCAGAGGTGCTCCAGCACTGCTTTGGCGTCATCTCACACAGACAGTGTCCTCTCCACCCCGCCCCGCAGACATCCTGCTTGTTGGGACAGTGTCCTCCCCCACTTCCCACCAAAATCAGTGGGGTGTGGATGTCTTATCACACCTGTCATCCACTCTGATGGCCTCAGATCATCTTTCCTGCTAAGCGCCCAGTCACTGTCTATCATGGAGTAACTAAAGAAACAAGAAATTTCTACTCAGAAAGGCAATTAGAAAACACATTTCTGCCCCTTGGCTGCTGAAGCTCTAGTGAGGGCGTGGTGTTTGTTCAGGGGATGGTGGGTCTGGGAGTGTCCCAGGACCCACAGGCCCAGAAGGAACTGTGCAGCTGTGGTGAGATGGTGTCTCATGAACAAAGAACTACAAATATATTAGTGTGACTGTGAAAACCACTCACAGTGTTTTGTAGTGGCTGGAGTGTGATGGGGTGAGCTCTAGAATGAGAATCAGAAAGCTTAAAGATTTGACCCAATTTAACCTACACTTGTATGAGGAGTGAGCCTGGACCACTCACTAGCTTTCACATTTTTTGACTGTGATCCAGGGAAAATACACATTTTAGCATAATTCAAAAAATACATATTTTATCACAATTCAGAAAACATCCACCCTCATACACTCCTGAAACAAAATTTCCCAAGTCAACTCTTACTCCTACTAAGATTTTAAGTCCTGGATTTTCTGTTTCTTTTTCTTTTTAAAAATTTTGGTCATAACTCACAAATTAATTTCATAGCCTACCAGAGATATAACTTCAATTTGAAAACAGTAACCAAGATGACCTTTATGTAGATTTCTGGTTGTATAATTTCTATCTCTAAAGAATTGATGCTATTTTATTACATACTGTTTTTCCCTCTCCCCAACCCTTGGAAGGAATTTGGGGCAGTAATGAACTTTGTAAATTCAAGGATTTTAAGGGGAACACCTGTACCCAAAGTCATGGCATCATCTGCCCTTCCTCTAAGATTCTCACCTCTAGGGGAGTCACTCTCTGGTCTCCCACACCATCACTATAGAAACCAGAGGAGAGTGGGGGTGGCCTCCTCCATCCAGGCTAACAGAACCCTATCCTTTTTAGGCAGCAAGATCTAAAATGGTTTGAAGCTTCTCCAGTCTTAAGAAATTAATTTTTTTATTACTAGTCTTTGTTAGTCTTCCATTCTTTAGAATGTTCTGCAAAAAATTTGAACTGAATGCAAACAAGATCACAAAGCTAGACAGCATGTCAGCAATACTGAATAAACTGAAGCCTGTCAGACAAGCACTTTTAGAACTCTGAAGTTGGCGATTCTTTAATGTCCACAGCATACTCAGTAAGATATGCACTTTGTTTTCTTTATAACCAGGATAATGCACATTGACCTTGATCTCGTAAGCCAACTCAGTAGGTCGGTACATTCTGGAGCATCTGATTTGCCCTAGGTATGGTCATCACTTCTTCACCTGATCAGGCATCATCTCTCTCCTGAGAGATTCCAGGGGCTCATGCTATCTGTTGTTACACATTTCACTAGCACCATGGGCCTGGCTCAGGAAGCAGGATAAAGCCAAGCAAACTGGCCCACACGAGAATTAAACTCATGACCTCAGACTTACTAACACTGTACTCTGGTCACCTGCGCTAACTTTGAGTCATGGAGCTCCAGCTGGCAAGCACTGTGAACAGAGGAACATGACTTATTACCAGACTGCAGAGAACTGGAACGCAGACCTGACTCTGTTTAGCATCATCCTCTGTAAATGAGAAGAATCATTGGCAAATATTAATTGGGCAATGTGGTTTATTAGGTTAATAAATTCAGAACACTTTCCAGACAAGAAGTTGGTATCACTTGGAAGGAAAATGATGAATCATCATTTTCTGAGAGAGGACAAAAGAGGCAAATACACCGAGGAAACATCCATTCACTCTTTAGCCCTGTCATTGTTCCAAAGAATACTGTTATATAATAGAAAACACAGACAAAGTGAACAGACATTCTAGGAGGTCATGAGGTGCTATTTTAAGAGGCACAGCTACCACAAAGATGAAGCTACTTTCAAGTTTATATATAGTATTACTCATTCTCCAGTTTACCCTTCTTGTTTGACAGAATTAAAATCAGTGTTCATCAGTATGCCACATTTATAGCTTTAGCTAACGGTCTCTTGCATGACAAAGGACAAATTTTCTAGTCTTGGCGAACCTTTTATGATGATTCTAGGAAATAAATCTTTGCTGAGATACAAACCAGGAAGGAAGACAATCCTGTTAGAATATTTACTACTTATTCACTTTAGGAAACAAGGTCTAGCGATTACTGTCATCCCTCAGTGTCCATGGAGAACTGATTCCAGGACACCTTCTCCCACAGATACGGAAACCTACAGACGCTCAGATTTCTTTATAAAATGACATAATCTATGTGTCTAACCAATACCCATTCTCCTATATATTTAAATCATCTCTAAGTTACTCATAACACGCAACAGTATAAATACTATGTAAATGGTTGTGGACTACATTGTTTAGGGAATGATGACAAGAAAAATGTCTGCACATGTTCAGTACAGATGCGACATCTTTTTCCACTAATATTTTTGATCTGTAGTTGTTTGATTTTATGGATACAGAGCCCAAGGACATAGAAGGTTGCTTGTATTTATGTATGTGTTAATATATTCTACTAAACTTTTTGTGTGTTCAGTATACAAGTCAGATATTATCAGTACTTCAGCAAAGCTTTTCTTAAGTGACAGTTTCTAGTATTTTTGGTTCCTTTATTTGCTTTTTTGTTAGTGAATACTATTAGCACAGATTTTTATTCTGTATATTATTAACGCATATTAACTATACTGGATAATGGGTTACATAATGGCATTTTCATACATGCATATAAGATATTTCATCATACTCTCTCTTTCTATTACTTTGTCTTTCCCTCTCCTCCTGCACTACCCATTCCCTCTTCTCTAACAGTCTCCCTTCAACTTTCATGTAGCTGCCCCCTGCACCCAGATTCCACACATGAGACAAAATACGTAATTCTTGTCTTTCTGAGTTTGGCTTATTTCACTTAATATGATGATCTCCAGGTTCCATCCATTTTGCTACATGATTTCATTCTTCCATTTCATTAAATAATATTCCATTGAGTATGTATACCTCACATTTTCTTTACGTAGTTATCCCCTGACAGGTATCTATACTGGTACCATAACTTGGTTATTGTGAGTTGTGCTCTATTTACTTGGCATGTACCTTATATTAGCAAAAATATGTTTCTGATGAATATTACATAGTCATTTCAGAAATGTTTTCATTTCTCTTTGATTACAAGTGTCAATTTTTATATTTTTATGATTTTCATTTCTAGAAATGGTTTATGCATGTCTCAGGCAGAAACCAATCCCCTCCAGGTGTCGCTGTGCTGCCTACAGCGGGGAGCAGTGGCCCATGTAGCCCAGCACAACCAAGATCCCCATCAGCTCACACACAGCTGAGCTGAGACATTTTCATTTTATGCTTTTGAATGGAACTATTTGTCAAGTTGTTATTTTTAAGATGATAATTTTCTTTTATGCATAACATAGAATATTCTAAATTATACGCACCAATGTTCCAGAAACCAAGTGGCTTTAATTACACATTTTTTTTGAAGACTACTCCCTTCATATGACAGTGAAATACAATTCATAGCATTTAAACACTCGGCAAAAATTAACTCACGTAAATTTTAGGGAGACTGTCTATACAATAATGATCTAGAACTCCATGTAATATTAGAAAGTAACTATTTAAGATAGTGAAGATATAGGGTCATGATCATGTCTGAAAAATATCACCCTGAATTACCTGCCCAGCATCAGTCCCTGTAACTACTAGCATAGCTACTAGCATAGTTTTCCACCCTGCATTCAAGATTTATGCCACCACTATTCTCAAGTCAAACCTTCCAAAGAGAATTTCTTCTCTTTTTCTGACAGGTTCTCACTATGTTGTCCATGCTGGCCTCTATCTCTTGGGCTCAAGTTAACTTCTTGCTTCAATCTCCAAGTAGCTGGAATGATAGGCACACCCCGCCATGCCCAGAAAGCAGATGAGAATTGAAACAACACAGATTATTCCAGAGAGCTCAAACTGTATCACACAGAAAGCACCATTTCACTATTTGGTAGAACAGAAATCTGGTTTACTCTTAACTTTTCTCGTTATTTGAAAAATTAGGTAATGTTGAAAGATGCACCCAATTGCAAGGACACAGATCTAAGTTGATAGACGAATGCAGAGACTGACTATTAATTTTATCCAAAATTATTCTGTTTCCCTGACAATGATTTGTCCTTGGGCCTTATTTAGCATAACTTGGCTTCCTTTTTTAGAAAAATATTTTTAGAAAAAGAAAAATATTTAATTGGGGTAATAAGACAGAAAACCATACATCGTGGCACCAAGAAATGTCAAATTCATATAGTTGCCCCCCCCCACTGACTTCAGTTTCTCATGGTTGATTTTATATATGTGCTTTTCTGCCAGAATTGGCTCAGCTTGCCTGGGGAATTTAGCTCAGTGATATAAGTGCCTGCCTTGCAAGCACATGGCTGTGAGTTCAATCCCTGGTACCGATAAAAAAAAAAAAAAAAAAAAAATGAATTGGCTCAGCTTAAAAAAATACTTATTTGGATCAGTGGAATATTAAATACATATTTGATCTGATAAGATCAACCTGACTTATTAGTGACTATAAATCAATGTGACTACCCAGTTTTCTGAAGAGAGACTATGTAAGTTTGTTAGCAAGGTGCTAAAAGAGCACAACTAGAAACCTTTTCATTCCTGGCACCAGAAAGATTCCAGCAACCTAAGTCCCTCCTTTCCTTTTCAGTGCATTTCCAAGAAGTCTGAACAAAGTCCCGGGATGGGAGCAGTGAGATTCTGTACTTCAATTGTTTTTTGAGCAAAGCTAAATTAGCTTAGTGAAAGCTTTATCATTTTTCTTCAGATTCTTTAACACTGTGCAGTTGGGTGTGCCCGGAGATCATTTTATTGTTTAAACAGGTTCCACATGGAAAAGCCATTAAAATTAAGTTTGCGGCTGTGATACCCACAAAGATTAAAGGGTGTCTCTGATTTTAATGTGCTGTGTTTTAGACAGTTGGCCTGGGGGTAGAGGAAAAGGGTTCTTCAGAAACACACACAGTTGGCAAGTCTGAGTGTTCATCAGGTGTTAAGTCTCCCCCACTGTCACATCAGAGGTGTGTAGGAGCACTGAGCATGTGCTTGTTTGTTTGTGTTTTTGGTAGAATTCACTTTATTTCCTGGACTTCCAATCTAGCACTCATATTTCTGCTCTGGCACTTGATTCCAAAGGAAAATTACTGGGAAGTGTGCAGTGATGGATGCTGGCATATCACTATACTCTGGACTTTGGCTTAAAAAGATGGCATTAACCCTAACCCTAACTTTGTCTTGTGATCCTTCTGGATATGCTTTTGGCTGGTACACAGATTCTCAGTGGGAAAAAGAAAAGCCATCTCAGATCTAAGGTCAAAGGCTTGCCTACATTTCCAGTGCTGGGTGAAATCCATAAATTAACTCAGTTTATAAGGTAAAGGGCAGGAACTTCACCTTAAAATGAAGAAACAGATCAAAGTGTTTAAAGAATGTTTTTAAGCAAAATCTCCTAGATCAAGTTTGGTGTGGTGGCACATGTCTGTAATTTCAGCACACGGGCGCTGAGGCAGGAGGATCACCCCGAGTTCGAGGTCAGCTTGGGGTACATAGCAAATCCCTGTCTCAAAAACGAAAACAAACAAAAAAAACCCCTCAACAATACCTTACATCACTAATGTTAAAGAATACTTCCAAGAACACATGTGTATGTCCATGCCCAGAACACAGGGTGCCACTCTGGAGGGTCTATATTCTATTTTCTATGAGTGCATACTTCTTTAACCTTGCCTATCAAAATCCATCATATGTCTCACTAATGCATCCTGAAATTCTTTTTCTGTGAAGAAAGTCAAGAATCAA
Organism: Dolichotis patagonum; assembly: GCA_004027295.1. NCBI lineage: Eukaryota > Metazoa > Chordata > Mammalia > Rodentia > Caviidae > Dolichotis > Dolichotis patagonum. The sequence continues at coordinate 3,805 of PVJX010014767.1, read as the reverse complement.
CTCAGTAGGCTGAGTTAGATCCCTATTTCTTCTTGGGGGGAACTCCTCAGATCCCACCCAATGGCAAGTGAAAATACTTTTGCTGGTTTCGATTGAGCAGTAACAGTTAATAGCTGAGATAAAATTTAGGTAACACCAATGGTTAAGTATAGTAGCATTACTTTGCATGAACATTAATACAAAAGCATTGTTAAAATGGTAGACTGCAAAAATACCTTATTACAGGTTAAGCTATCAATATCCTTCTGTCACTGCAGAGATTCAATCTGAGGATAAGGTTCCCAGATGGGGCTGCCTAACCTAGGTCTGGGGTTCTCTTAGTTTCAGAGGATGTGCCTGACATGGCTTGAAACCTGAAAATTAGGGTTTTTTTTCTTTTACAATTCTCAATATAACAAAGTGTTCTTTATGTCATAGGAAGCAAAACGTTTTGAGTACTGGAAGATTTAGGTGCTATAATATTCCATGAAACACTTTTAGTCATTAAACAATTCCTAATTGTATCAAAAGACAGAGTTTGGCAACTAGCTCTTACCTTTTGTTTTATTTGTCCATGATACTACTTCCTTAGTGCTCCTTGGCTAACAAAACTAGAGATAATGGATTCTGCTTACTGTCTTTCTTCAATGGAGAGGAAATTCCTGAGATTTTCATACTCAAACTATTGTATACATTTATTTCCTTTGTTTCTACATGGGTTGTTTATGGCAGAGGAAATGCTATTTGCTAATTCAAGGAGTGGAAACTGCAGCCTCCTGTGCCTCATTTCTGCCTGGGGCATCATCTTTTACTTAATTATTTTTTAATCTGAGGTAAAATTTATCTATGGTGAAATGTACAGCTTGTAAGTGTATACTCTGGTGCGTCTGACCAATGTACATATTTGTACAATAAACATGCAGTCAATATATGTTATATCCATCAGTTCAGAAGCTCCTCTTGTCTGTGACTCTCTCCACTCCCAAGTCAACTACTGATCTGATTTCTATCATTCTACATGGTGTGTTTCGTAGACTGTATCACAATTTATTTATCTACTTACCTGAGGATAGACTGCTTACTGCTTTGGGACTATTGTGAATAAAACTGCTATGTACCTCTTCCACTTTTTTTTTTTTTTTGTGGATGTACACTTTCATTTCAGTTGGGTAGATATAGAGAGTAACTTCCAGGTCAACACTGCTCAATTTGTAGCCCTGAAGAAGCTATGTGACTTCTGTCGGTCTCACCCTCTCAGCTGGGTGGAGGGACCATGACATTTGCTGCCTCCTTCCCTCCTTGGATACACTTTACATGGCCATATGACTGACATAAATCTCATCACTGAGATGTTCAGGTCTTCCATGTCTTAAAGACTCTCTGGAATGTACTGGGATGTCTAAAGTGGGTGGGGGCAAAAGTCCCCTCCTCTTGACTACGGTAGTGGCTGGGTCTAGTGGTCACATCTTTCAACAAGACAGGAGAAAGAGCTAGTGAGTGTGTGCACCTACTAGAGACACCCAACGTTCCCTTTCTTAGTGCTTTGACTTCCCACAGTTATGGAGGCTACTGCTACCGTTACTAAAGCAACTAAAGAGGATATAAAAATCACTAACCAGCTAAATTTGTACCTCTACCTGGTTACAAAATGGTTATGTGAAATGCTCCTAAATTAGTAAGAGTGTCATTTTAAGATGAAGTAAAAAAATTGTTGAGTTGTAAGAATTCTTTCTATATTTTAGTTAGGAGACCTTTTGTGTATACTGTATATGTGTGTACGCAGTACTAGGGCTTGAACCCAGGGAGCACTAAGCTAGTATCCCCAGTCTTTTCTATTTTGAGGTAGGGTCTTGCTACGTTGCCCAGGCTGGTGTGGTCGTGCATTTGTCTTCCCTTACCCTCTGGAGAAGCTAGGACTGCAGGAGGGTGCCTATATACCCAGCTTATGGTAAAATCTTTATTAGATACATGGTTTGCAAGCATTGTTTTTTGATAGTGTACTTGAAAGCACAAATATTAAAAATTTTGATGAAGTCCCAATTGTGTTTTTTTGAGTCACAGACTTTAGATATAGCATCTGCACCCATTCTGACAAGGAAAGAGTCTGGTCGTCTTTCCCTGGAAATCGTACCCGTGCCCAGAGCAGGTCATTAGCAGACACCACCTGCACTGCACATTCCTGGAATCAGCCTCTCTGAGGTTAGTACAGACCGAAAACAAACATGCATAAGCAGTCATGGCCAGGCGGTGAAACGCTGTCTGCCCAAGAGCGCAGGAGTCAGTTAAGAGCAAAAAAAGTCTCCTTTGTTTTGAGAGTGCTGCAAAACGACTACAAGAAGCCTTAAGCAGCCTGGCAACAGCAGCTATGTCCTCCTCCTTCAGGCAGTGGTCCTCAACACATGGGCTCATTTACTAGTACAGGTGTCTGGACTCAGAGGGGCCTGCGAAGCTGGTGTCCTTTCCAAACTGGCAATTAAAGTACACGCAGTGTTTACACAGTGCTGGCTCAGGTCCAGTTCTCATTTCATTAATCCTCACGATGAGGGAGCTATTTCTATCACTGTACAGATAAGGAAACTGAGGCTTAGAAAGATTTAAGACCATCTATATCCCAAGCAGCAGAACTGAGACTGAATACAGATTCCCCATATCTCAGGGATTCTCACTTGCCACTTTGACTCTGGGCTCACCCAGTTCTAGATCACCTAGAATGCTCAAGATTTACATACCACCTTCAGCCAACATATCTAGGTTTGTTCACTATTTCCTTGTTGTCATCTTTACTCCAGTAATGCTTTGAGTAGCAAGTAGAGGTTAAAAATAAGTAGCTGAAGACTATGAGGAAGCAGAAATGGTCGTAACAGTGAACACCAGGACAGTCAAGCAACAGGATAAAAGTTTCACTAGTCAATCCAAAATGCAGGTGAGAGGGTAAGGATAAGGACTGTAACAAAGTAAAAAAGCTTTTGCAGTGACTGTAATATAATTTAAGTTAGATAATGGAGCACCAGGTTTTGTTATTCTCCAGCTACAAAACAGGGCATTTATGTGAAAAGGGAAAGATCAACAAGACCATTTTCTCAGTAGGAAGATTTAGGAATGTTTCCTAGGAACTCTCCAGACATTCAGCTCTTTAGGGCAGAACCTGTTAGAAAAACCAAACTACAGCCTCAGGAATTTGTAAGTAGATTCCAAAATTCAGTCAGGCTGAAATACTTTGCCTTTCTCTTCTCGTTTCTGACTATTAAATAGGAAAGGCTTCTCTTCTCTACAGTTTCCCTCTTTTTGGGGGTGGGTGGGCATGGGAAGGTGTATTAGCTTAGTTGGACCTTATCTTGGTGATCTTTTTCCCTTCAAGGTTTTCTGTCTTTAGTAAACCTATTTAATTTTAGTTTGCTGTCTAGAAATAAAAGTTTGGGAGAAGTCCATTTCATCTCCATTTAGATAGAATTTTTGCTTGGCATTTGGAAACTATCAGTTTTATAAGTCTGTATTTTAGAGGAACTTTTGCCTTCAAGAAAAAATTAATACTTTTGTTTTTGCAATGATTTGCTGTATGTAACTTCTGAAAAATTTTAAAATCTTTGTAATTTGAATAATTTATTATAAAATACAAAGATATGTTAAAGACACTACTGTAAGGAATATGAAGTAAAATAAAATAGTTTAGAAACTTAAATTTCACATTAATAGTCAAAACAAGAAAATAAACAAATGGTTTAATTTCCTTAGGTACATTTCTATGGTTTAATACTTGATTCTGTTCCCTGACATGCCCCCCCATCTCTCTCTCTCTCTCTCTCTCTCTCTCTCTCTCTCTCTCTCT